>OZ038391.1:14641594-14853996 GCA_964036045.1 Eutreptiella sp. 'Long Island Sound 2002'
CTATCCACAAAGGGTGTGCCGCCGGGCTATCCACAAAGGGTGTGCCGCCTTGCTATCCACAAAGGGTGTGCCGCCTGGCTATCCACAAAGGGTGTGCCACCTGGCTATCCACAAAGGGTGTGCCGCCTGGCTATCCACAAAGGGTGTGCCGCCTGGCTATCCACAAAGGGTGTGCCGCCTGGCTATCCACAAAGGGTGTGCCGCCTGGCTATCCACAAAGGGTGTGCCGCCTGGCTATCCACAAAGGGCGTGCCGCATGGCTATCCACAAAGGGTGTGCCGCCTGGCTATCCACAAAGGGTGTGCCGCCGGGCTATCCACAAACGGTGTGCCGCCGGGCTATCCACAAAGGGTGTGCCGCCTGGCTATCCACAAAGGGTGTGCCGCCGGGCTATCCACAAAGGGTGTGCCGCCTGGCTATCCACAAAGGGTGTGCCGCCTGGCTATCCACAAAGGGTGTGCCGCCTGGCTATCCACAAAGGGTGTGCCGCCTAGCTATCCACAAAGGGTGTGCCGCCTGGCTATCCACAAAGGGTGTGCCGCCTGGCTATCCACAAAGGGTGTGCCGCCGGGCTATCCACAAAGGGTGTGCCGCCTGGGTATCCACAAAGGGTGTGCCGCCTGGCTATCCACAAAGGGTGTGCCGCCGGGCTATCCACAAAGGGTGTGCCGCCTGGCTATCCACAAAGGGTGTGCCGCCTGGCTATCCACAAAGGGTGTGCCGCCGGGCTATCCACAAAGGGTGTGCCGCCTGGCTATCCACAAAGGGTGTGCCGCCTGGCTATCCACAAAGGGTGTGCCGCCGGGCTATCCACAAAGGGTGTGCTGCCGGGCTATCCACAAAGGGTGTGCCGCCTGGCTATCCACAAAGGGTGTGCCGCCTGGCTATCCACACAGGGTGTGCCGCCTGGCTATCCACAAAGGGTGTGCCGCCTGGCTATCCACAAAGGGTGTGTCGCCTGGCTATCCACAAAGGGTGTGCCGCCTGGCTATCCACAAAGGGTGTGCCGCCTGGGTATCCACAAAGGGTGTGCCGCCTGGCTATCCACAAAGGGTGTGCCGCCTGGCTATCCACAAAGGGTGTGCCGCCTGGCTATCCACAAAGGGTGTGCCGCCCGGCTATCCACAAAGGGTGTGCCGCTTGGCTATCCACAAAGGGTGTGCCGCCTGGCTATCCACAAAGGGTGTGCCGCCTGGCTATCCACAAAGGGTGTGCCGCCGCGCTCTCCACAAAGGGGGTGCCGCCGGGCTATCCACAAAGGGTGTGCCGCCTGGGTATCCACAAAGGGTGTGCCGCACGGGTATCCACAAAGGGTGTGCCGCCTGGCTATCCACAAAGGGGGTGCCGCCGGGCTATCCACAAAGGGTGTGCCGCCTGGCTATCCACAAAGGGTGTGCCGCCTGGCTATCCACAAAGGGTGTGCCGCCTGGCTATCCACAAAGGGTGTGCTGCCGGGCTATCCACAAAGGGTGTGCCGCCGGGCTATCCACAAAGGGTGTGCCGCCTGGCTATCCACAAAGGGTGTGCCGCCTGGCTATCCACAAAGGGTGTGCCGCCTGGCTATCCACAAAGGGTGTGCCGCCTGGCTATCCACAAAGGGTGTGCCGCCTGGGTATCCACAAAGGGTGTGCCGCCTAGCTATCCACAAAGGGTGTGCCGCCTGGCTATCCACAAAGGGTGTGCCGCCTGGCTATCCACAAAGGGTGTGCCGCCTGGCTATCCACAAAGGGTGTGCCGCCTGGGTATCCACAAAGGGTGTGCCGCCTGGGTATCCACAAAGGGTGTGCCGCCTGGCTATCCACAAAGGGTGTACCGCCGGGCTATCCACAAAGGGTGTGCCGCCTGGCTATCCACAAAGGGTGTGCCGCCTGGCTATCCACAAAGGGTGTGCCGCCTGGCTATCCACAAAGGGTGTGCCGCCTGGGTATCCACGAAGGGTGTGCCGCCTGGCTATCCACGAAGGGTGTGCCGCCTGGCTATCCACAAAGGGTGTGCCGCCTGGGTATCCACAAAGGGTGTGCCGCCTGGCTATCCACAAAGGGTGTGCCGCCTGGCTATCCACAAAGGGTGTGCCGCCTGGCTATCCACAAAGGGTGTGCCGCCTGGCTATCCACAAAGGGTGTGCCGCCTGGCTATCCACAAAGGGTGTGCCGCCTGGCTATCCACAAAGGGTGTGCCGCCTGGCTATCCACAAAGGGTGTGCCGCCTGGCTATCCACAAAGGGTGTGCCGCCTGGGTATCCACAAAGGGTGTGCCGCCTGGGTATCCACAAAGGATGTGCCGCCGGGCTATCCACAAAGGGTGTGCCGCCTGGCTATTTACAAAGGGTGTGCCGCCTGGCTATCCACAAAGGGGGTGCCGCCTGGCTATCCACAAAGGGTGTGCCGCCTGGCTATCCACAAAGGGTGTGCCGCCTGGCTATCCACAAAGGGTGTGCCGCCTGGCTATCCACAAAGGGTGTGCCGCCGGGCTATCCACAAAGGGTGTGCCGCCTGGCTATCCACAAAGGGTGTGCCGCCTGGCTATCCACAAAGGGTGTGCCGCCTGGCTATCCACAAAGGGTGTGCCGCCTGGCCATCCACAAAGGGTGTGCCGCCTGGCTATCCACAAAGGGTGTGCCGCCTGGGTATCCACAAAGGGTGTGCCGCCTGGGTATCCACAAAGGGTGTGCCGCCTGGCTATCCACAAAGGGTGTGCCGCTGGCTATCCACAAAGGGTGTGCCGCCTGGCTGTCCACAAAGGGTGTGCCGCCTGGCTATGCACAAAGGGTGTGCCGCCTGGCTATCCACAAAGGGTGTGCCGCCTGGCTATCCACAAAGGGTGTGCCGCCTGGCTATCCACAAAGGGTGTGCCGCCGGGCTATCCACAAAGGGTCTGCCGCCTGGCTATCCACAAAGGGTGTGCCGCCTGGCTATCCACAAAGGGTGTGCCGCCTGGCTATCCACAAAGGGTGTGCCGCCTGGCTATCCACAAAGGGTGTGCCGCCGGGCTATCCACAAAGGGTGTGCCGCCTGGCTATCCACAAAGGGTGTGCCGCCTGGCTATCCACAAAGGGTGTGCCGCCTGGGTATCCACAAAGGGTGTGCCGCCTGGGTATCCACAAAGGGTGTGCCGCCTGGCTATCCACAAAGGGTGTGCCGCCTAACTATCCACAAAGGGTGTGCCGCCTGGCTATCCACAAAGGGTGTGCCGCCTGGCTATCCACAAAGGGTGTGCCGCCTGGCTATCCACAAAGGGTGTGCCGCCTGGCTATCCACAAAGGGTGTGCCGCCGGGCTATCCACAAAGGGTCTGCCGCCTGGCTATCCACAAAGGGTGTGCCGCCTGGCTATCCACAAAGGGTGTGCCGCCTGGCTATCCACAAAGGGTGTGCCGCCTGGCTATCCACAAAGGGTGTGCCGCCTGGCTATCCACAAAGGGTGTGCCGCCTGGGTATCCACAAAGGGTGTGCCGCCTGGCTATCCACAAAGGGTGTGCCGCCTGGCTATCCACAAAGGGTGTGCCGCCGGGCTATCCACAAAGGGTGTGCCGCCTGGCTATCCACAAAGGGTGTGCCGCCGGGCTATCCACAAAGGGGGTGCCGCCGGGCTATCCACAAAGGGTGTGCCGCCTGGCTATCCACAAAGGGTGTGCCGCCTGGCTATCCACAAAGGGTGTGCCGCCTGGCTATCCACAAAGGGTGTGCCGCCGGGCTATCCACAAAGGGTGTGCCGCCTGGCTATCCACAAAGGGTGTGCCGCCGGGCTATCCACAAAGGGTGTGCCGCCTGGCTATCCACAAAGGGTGTGCCGCCGGGCTATCCACAAAGGGTGTGCCGCCTGGCTATCCACAAAGGGTGTGCCGCCGGGCTATCCACAAAGGGTGTGCCGCCTGGGTATCCACAAAGGGTGTGCCGCCTGGGTATCCACAAAGGGTGTGCCGCCTGGCTATCCACAAAGGGTGTGCCGCCTGGCTATCCACAAAGGGTGTGCCGCCTGGCTATCCACAAAGGGTGTGCCGCCTGGCTATCCACAAAGGGTGTGCCGCCTGGCTATCCACAAAGGGTGTGCCGCCTGGCTATCCACAAAGGGTGTGCCGCCTAGCTATCCACAAAGGGTGTGCCGCCTGGCTATCCACAAAGGGTGTGCCGCCTGGCTATCCACAAAGGGTGTGCCGCCTGGCTATCCACAAAGGGTGTGCCGCCTGGCTATCCACAAAGGGTGTGCCGCCTGGCTATCCACAAAGGGTGTGCCGCCTGGCTATCCACAAAGGGTGTGCCGCCGGGCTATCCACAAAGGGTGTGCCGCCTGGCTATCCACAAAGGGTGTGCCGCCTGGCTATCCACAAAGGGTGTGCCGCCTGGCTATCCACAAACGGTGTGCCGCCTGGGTATCCACAAAGGGTGTGCCGCCTGGCTATCCACAAAGGGTGTGCCGCCGGGCTATCCACAAAGGGTGTGCCGCCTGGGTATCCACAAAGGGTGTGCCGCCTGGGTATCCACAAAGGGTGTGCCGCCTGGCTATCCACAAAGGGTGTGCCGCCTGGCTATCCACAAAGGGTGTGCCGCCTGGCTATCCACAAAGGGTGTGCCGCCTGGCTATGCACAAAGGGTGTGCCGCCTGGCTATCCACAAAGGGTGTGCCGCCTGGCTATCCACAAAGGGTGTGCCGCCGGGCTATCCACAAAGGGTGTGCCGCCTGGCTATCCACAAAGGGTGTGCCGCCTGGCTATCCACAAGGGGTGTGCCGCCTGGCTATCCACAAAGGGTGTGCCGCCTGGCTATCCACAAAGGGTGTGCCGCCTGGCTATCCACAAAGGGTGTGCCGCCTGGCTATCCACAAAGGGTGTGCCGCCTGGCTATCCACAAAGGATGTGCTGCCGGGCTATCCACAAAGGGTGTGCCGCCGGGCTATCCACAAAGGGTGTGCCACCTGGCTATCCACAAAGGGTGTGCCGCCTGGGTATCCACAAAGGGTGTGCCGCCTGGGTATCCACAAAGGGTGTGCCGCCTGGCTATCCACAAAGGGTGTGCCGCCTGGGTATCCACAAAGGGTGTGCCGCCTGGCTATCCACAAAGGGTGTGCCGCCTGGCTATCCACAAAGGGTGTGCCGCCTGGCTATCCACAAAGGGTGTGTCGCCTGGCTATCCACGAAGGGTGTGCCGCCTGGCTATCCACAAAGGGTGTGCCGCCTGGCTATCCACAAAGGGTGTGCCGCCTAGCTATCCACAAAGGGTGTGCCGCCTGGCTATCCACAAAGGGTGTGCCGCCTGGATATCCACAAAGGGTGTGCCGCCGGGCTATCCACAAAGGGTGTGCCGCCTGGGTATCCACAAAGGGTGTGCCGCCTGGGTATCCACAAAGGGTGTGCCGCCTGGCTATCCACAAAGGGTGTGCCGCCTGGCTATCCACAAAGGGTGTGCCGCCTGGCTATCCACAAAGGGTGTGCCGCCTGGGTATCCACAAAGGGTGTGCCGCCTGGCTATCCACAAAGGTTGTGCCGCCTGGCTATCCACAAAGGGTGTGCCGCCTGGCTATCCACAAAGGGTGTGCCGCCTGGCTATGCACAAAGGGTGTGCCGCCTGGCTATCCACAAAGGGTGTGCCGCCTGGCTATCCACAAAGGGTGTGCCGCCTGGCTATCCACAAAGGGTGTGCCGCCTGGCTATCCACAAAGGGTGTGCCGCCTGGCTATCCACAAAGGGTGTGCCGCCTGGCTATGCACAAAGGGTGTGCCGCCTGGCTATCCACAAAGGGTGTGCCGCCTGGCTATCCACAAAGGGTGTGCCGCCTGGCTATCCACAAAGGGTGTGCCGCCTGGCTATCCACAAAGGGTGTGCCGCCTGGCTATCCACAAAGGGTGTGCCGCCTGGCTATCCACAAAGGGTGTGCCGCCTGGGTATCCACAAAGGGTGTGCCGCCTGGCTATCCACAAAGGCTGTGCCGCCGGGCTATCCACAAAGGGTGTGCCGCCTGGCTATCCACAAAGGGTGTGCCGCCTGGCTATCCACAAAGGGGGTGCCGCCTGGCTATCCACAAAGGGTGTGCCGCCTGGCTATCCACAAAGGGTGTGCCGCCTGGCTATCCACAAAGGGTGTGCCGCCGGGCTATCCACAAAGGGTGTGCCGCCTGGCTATCCACAAAGGGTGTGCCGCCTGGCTATCCACAAAGGGTGTGCCGCCTGGCTATCCACAAAGGGTGTGCCGCCGGGCTATCCACAAAGGGTGTGCCGCCTGGCTATCCACAAAGGGTGTGCCGCCTGGGTATCCACAAAGGGTGTGCCGCCGGGCTATCCACAAAGGGTGTGCCGCCTGGGTATCCACAAAGGGTGTGCCGCCTGGCTATCCACAAAGGGTGTGCCGCCGGGCTATCCACAAAGGGTGTGCCGCCTGGGTATCCACAAAGGGTGTGCCGCCTGGCTATCCACAAAGGGTGTGCCGCCGGGCTATCCACAAAGGGTGTGCCGCCTGGCTATCCACAAAGGGTGTGCCGCCGGGCTATCCACAAAGGGTGTGCCGCCTGGCTATCCACAAAGGGTGTGCCGCCTGGCTATCCACAAAGGGTGTGCCGCCTGGCTATCCACAAAGGGTGTGCCGCCTGGCTATCCACAAAGGGTGTGCCGCCTGGCTATCCACAAAGGGTGTGCCGCCGGGCTATCCACAAAGGGTGTGCCGCCTGGATATCCACAAAGGGTGTGCCGCCTGGCTATCCACAAAGGGTGTGCCGCCGGGCTATCCACAAAGGGTGTGCCGCCTGGCTATCCACAAAGGGTGTGCCGCCGGGCTATCCACAAAGGGTGTGCCGCCTGGCTATCCACAAAGGGTGTGCCGCCTGGGTATCCACAAAGGGTGTGCCGCCTGGCTATGCACAAAGGGTGTGCCGCCGGGCTATCCACAAAGGGTGTGCCGCCTGGCTATCCACAAAGGGTGACGTCTTGAAAACCCATGTTTTGGATCGAAGGAAGGAACAGCCGGATGGTGCATTTGCCCGCCATCCCGGGACGCATGCCCGCAAGGCCTGCGTCCCACACATCATGGCCTGCACCTGAACATGAAGAGCCAGAGAGACCCCAACAACCTGCCATGATCAATGTCAACGTTCCCCAGCAACGAAACGAGTGCGAGCAAAATGGACAAGTGGATCTGTGCTGAGAGGGAGTACCAACAGACAGACCTGTGAATTAGTGCCGCTGTGTTGAGTCTTCGCACGTGGTCAGAACTGCATTTGTGAGGAGTAGGGCTTGCCCACGCAGTGCAAGGTCTCTGCCAAAGGGATGATGCACAACGCCAAGTGCCTGTTGTCTCAATTGACAGGCTTCCCCGCCGTGGCCCAAGCCCTTGGGCAGAAGCTTTCAACTGGGGGGGGGGCGGGGTCAATAGAGCCTCCCAAAACCTGGGGGGGGGGGGTCTGGGAAGCCGGGATGACTTTTCTGAACCCCCTCGACGCGCTGATCCCAAAAATCCCATTTCATTTTTTGGTGATTTTTGGGTCTGGGTCACCTCCGAGGCCCAGGGGTCAGTCTCAGTAGGATTTTGAGGGTCCCGTCAATTGAGCCCTTTTTGTGGGGTCCAGCCAGGGGGCTCTATCGACACCCCCCCTCCAATTGAAAGCCCACCTGCCCCTTCCTGCGTTCCCGTCCGGCACTCGGCCCCTGGCCCTTCCTTCCCCACATTTGCCCACAGGTCGCGAATTGCCAGAGTCCGGGGGCCCTTGCGGTCGCGGACCGGGACCTGACCCGCATCCGCAAGCGCCTGCGGGCGGACGCCGACCCCGTGACCGTCACTGCCCCTGCCCACGCCCGCGCCTCTGCTCGCCCCCGGACGACCCTCGTCGCCGACGACGCTCGCGTCGAAGAACTGACCTCCGACCCCGACAGCGCCCCACAGCCCAAGGCCCCCGCGGCCCGTCCGGCGTCCGCCTCCAGCCCCAAGCCCGCGAAGTGCCCCGGGCCGGAGCTGCGCCTCCACGCGACACCGACGCCCGCGGGGGCGCGGGGGCTCCTGATCATCGACGCCCCCAAAGTCCCGTTGCTGCGGCACAGCGCCGGGCAGCTCTCGCCGGTGTTGCGGCGGAGCCCGCGCAGTCTCGGCGCCGGCCCGAGCGCCGGCGACGCCCCCCCGCCCGGCGGCAGGCAGAGCCCGGCCACGAGCCCCGGCGTCTCCCCCGCCGGAGCCAAGCCCCGACTGACCGGCCGAGGGCTGGGCGGCCTCAAAGGCAACCCTTTCGTCGCCCCGGCGCAGCTGCGGCAGCAGCTGCGCCTGGCGTCTGACCCCCTCGCCGCCGCCAGCGGCCCCGCCGACGCCCCGTTGGGCCCGGCCCCCCGGCGCGCGAGCGACCACTTGTCGCCGGTGCGGCACTCCAGTGGCCCCCGCTCCGGCCCCCTGAGTCTTGGGGAGGCCGTCAGCCCGACGCAGCGGCGGGCCAGCGCGGCCCAGCCCCTCGCATCCCCTTTGTCCCAGGCCAGCGGCGCGGGGCATCCGACGGCGGCCGCCGCGGCGCCCGCGGACGGGGCAGAGGCGTGCCGGCGCCCCAGTGCCGGCGACCTGCCGTCGCCGTCCCGGTCCCGCGGCAGCGCCGCGGATCCGCTGTCGCTGTCACAGTCCCAAGGGGGCGCGAGCGCGTTGTCCGCGTCGCAGTTGCGAGGGCGACCCGGCGGGGGCGCGTGCGACGTGCTGTCGCCTCTGCGACGGCAGAGCCCCGCTGGTCCCACGAGGGTCACGGGCGCGCGGCTGGCGGCCGAAGCCGCGGAGGCGCCGTGCCGCCGGCCCAGTACCCCAGACCCGCTGTCCCCGAGCCGGAGGCGGCTCAGCGGCGCCGACCCCCTGTCTTCCCCGTCCTCCCGGCGACAGAGCGCCGCCGGGGGCCTCGCTGGCCTGGAGGACGCGGGCCCCCTCCGGCGGCCGAGCTCTACGGAACCGCCGCTGACGCGGTCCAGTCGGCGCAGCGACGGCAGCGACCCCCTCTCGTCGGTGCGGCGGCCCAGCTCAGCGGCCGCCCCGCGGGTCGTGCTGGGCGTCGGGAACGCGCCGCTCGGCGCCGGGGCCGGCGGTCCGGACAGGCCCGGCGCTCCCCAGCACCTCCCCCCCTCCCGGCCCGGCAGCGCGGGCGACCCCCGTCGCCATTCCTGCGAGTGCAGCCCGAGCGCCGACGCCTCGCCGGAGCCGGCGATCCGCCGCAACCGAAGCCCCCTGGCCAATCGGTCCTGCCACCTTTAGTCGCAGGCGGCGGTGCGTTGTCAGCAACCGGACCTACTCTGTGAAACCACCGCGACCTGCCCCCCGCGTGACCCGCCGCACAGCAGCTGCGCGCACCGCACTCTACGCCTCCGCAATTAGGAACTTCCCCCCGCAAACGCGACCATTGCGACGGGATCGGTCTGGACTGCGGTGCGGAGCCGCGGCGTTTGTTGGGGAGGTGGCGCCCGCTGCGGCGCCGTGGACGACATCCGACGGGGCTGCGGAGTCCCGTGGGCCCACGCGGTGCAGAAGCAGATCGGTGCACGGCGGGCGGCCTGCGGTGCTGCATTGCCCGACCCCAATGCACCGCGTCCTCGTGTGCCACTCGTCGTGCCGTGCCGGGCCCTCTCTGCACTGGCTCTGCGAGTCCACACCGGAGCTCCCCATTCCATAGTTTTGGGGGCCATGTCGTATCTCTGCGCGTCCGGTACGTCTTGTGCGGAGGCAAAGTGACGTGCCAGCGCAAGGCCTGGACACCCGCGTCATGATGCCCTTTGACCCCCCTGCACATGCCCCATCCGCTTGCGGGGACATGGGCACCGCCAGTGCCAGGGACGGTCAGCCCTGTAGGCCCGCACCCGGGGCTCGAACCGGCGACGTCTGGATCGGGCGTCATGTGCTACGACCGCCGGGCCACGTGACCCCGTTCCACATGTCCACTGCGCTTCGCCTCAGGCCGGACGTGCGGCGCGATCCCCGCGACAGTCCCCACGCCCCCACCGCACGTGCGCTTGTGGCGTTGTGGCGGACGGGCCTATGTTCGCGGGTGCCACGGAGGTCGCCCTCCGCACGTCGCCGCTGCGGTCGGTGGCCTCCCCGACGGCTGTTGCCCCGAATGCAGCCGACGTGCCGTCCTGCGTGCCCGGGAGGGCTATTGTGAGTGCCGGAGGGGGGGGGGAGGGGGGATGCGTGACGCGGGTTTTAGAGACCGACCCGTTGTCTTGGGCACGCCGTCCACAATGGGCCCCAGAAACCAGAACGGCCCCCACCCGTGGGCCTGCGCTCCGTCAGGACCTTCAGCAGCGCGGCAGACTTCAAGAGAATGAGCGCTTGGCTCGCGGCACTGGCCAATGCCGGAGTGCCTCCCACAAGTCGACGCCCCCCCCCCCCCACCGACCCGCACGACCCCACGGACCGCAACGCGCTGCCGCTCGGGGCGCGGGCGACTGCGGCCGGCGGCCCCCCCGGAGCGGGCGCGCCCCCGGGACACGCGGCTGCTCTGTCCCCGACGCCTCAACGGCTTTGTTCGTCGTAGTGGCCGTGGGCGGGTGTGGGTGGGTGCGGGTGTCCGGCCCCGGTGCCGCGCGACTGCCCCTCGATGGTCCCGCAGAGCCCCCGGCGTCGCGGTGCACTGGGGCCGCGGGCCAGGGACCCCCGAGTGCCGCGCGTCGCAAACGCCCTCTCAATGGGCGGCGACGCTCCGTCAAGAGGCACATTGGCACCGCACCCCTCCGCTCCGGCCCCGCGGTCGGTGGCCGCGCGCGCTCTGCCGGCGGCAATGGGCACAGGCGTGGTCAACGACAGCGCGTCCCCGTCCATTGCCATGCGCATTGGGCGGCGACGAAGCGCCCGGGTCTCAGTGTCCGTCGCCGGGGCATGCGCTTCGGATGGCCGTGGCCCCACCACCGACGGCCGGGGCCTCAATGGCCGGGCACGTCCATGACGCAGCACACGGTATGGCCCAGGGCTTGGGACGGGGGTCAGGGGACGCGAGGGGGTGCGGGTGCGGGAGTGTGCCCGCCGCCGGTCTCGACAGGACCATTCGGGGGCCGCAGCGGACCAATTGGGATGGTCCCAGCCCCACCCCCGGCGCCGGAGTCGGGGCTACTGGCGACCCTCGTGCACCCGGTGCCCGATGGCCCCGGACGGTCCTGCACCACCACGGCACCGTCGCGTGCCCGGCGCACCGGGATGACCCGCTGTTTTGTGCAGAGGCTGATCTGGGCGACGCAGTGGCAGTGAGGCCCGGCACACGCAGTGGCCCTGCACTGGAATGGGGCCCAGAGTTGGGGACATGCTCCCAGAGATGCGGCACCTCCCGGGCCCGGGAGCAGCCCTCTGGGGGGGGGGGCAGTTAATAATGAGCGCGGTGTGAACTGACACTGTGTTCTGTGTAGTACCCGGATGATGACGTCCACACTCTGTTGCACGTCTCTTGCCAGTCCGAAAGGCGCCTCTGGTACCACTGATGAGGATTTTGTTTTGCTGAGCTTGCGTGCCTGCCCATTGTAGCGCGCAACCCACAAGACTCCGTACGCGGGGGCTACTGTCGTTGCCGTTCGCCGTCACGAGATCATACGAGCTGCCTGGTGGCACCATCGTGCTGCTGCCCTGTGCCAAGCAGATGATAGTTCGTAGGACCGCAGGGGTAGTGGACAAACAACATTCGTCTGCTGTCTTGTTCGCTGCAGTGAAAGGCGCCCATGACATGTCACTGAAGAGCTTTATTCTTCGACTTTTGCTCTGCACTTCTGCTTTGCCCTGCGCAGTGCCGGTCATGCACACGCATCTGTTTCCCATAGCGGAGGGGGGGATGGAGATGGAGCCCCCCGGCCCGGCCTCACCCCGCCCCCAAAGGGGGCTCCATCGCCGCATGAGCCAAACACCCCCCCCACCCCCCAACTGCTACGCCATTGGCAGTGTGTCCCCAGCTGTCGACAGCGCGTGCCCTGGCCACGGAGAGCGCGTTCGCGGCGATCGGTGGTGCGTCACCGACGAGCGGCAGTGTGTTGCCGGCCACAGCGCATCCCTGGCCATCGATGGGGCACCCTTCCCCATGGACAGTGAGTTCACAGTGCGACCCCGGCCGTTGACGGAACGCCCCCGGCCATTGATCTTGCGACCCGGTCAGTGTGTCCGCTGACAAGCCTCTGGGCGGTTGCGCCCAAAGTTTTCAATCCTCCGCTAAATTCAAAGGACTGACTCAAATTGCAGCATTTTTGTTGGATGTTGCTGTACAAGAAAGAGAGCGGTAGTCGCACGTATATGCCCCGGATGATGTATCACGTGTACCTCGCCCCCCTTTTGTAGCCCCCCCCCCCCTTTTGTCCATCCCATGGGGGGGGTCTGACACCACCACCCCACCCCCCTCGGACCCCCGCCCCCCCCCCCTAAGTGAGTGGGCAAAATTTTCTCTGGGTCTTCAGCCAATCAGGAATTTTCTCTGGCGCCCTTCGGCGCAAGTCAGGTTAGGCCAAAAAACTCAGGGTCTCCTGGGGTGGGGGTGGTCCCCCCCACAGCCCCACCCACCCACCCCCCTTGGACCCCCCCACCCATCACCCCCCCCTCCCGGTTAAGGAAAACTCTGGGGATCCCCACAGTAGTGCGGATGCCTGTGTGTCATAGCAGAAGGTTCAAGGGCGAGAGGCCAATTGGGGCCGCCACAGGCCAACAGAGCCAACCACCAAGGCCTTGTGCCAAACCTCCCCCCCGTGCCCCCTCAGAAGGCTGCTGCCCTGGAGGTGCTGCTGCTTGGGGACCATGTCCCCAACTTTGGGCCGCGTTCCAGCGCTGGGCCGCTTTCACTGCGACGGCCTCGCCCAGATCCGCCACCGCACAAAACAGTGGGTCACTGCGGTGCACGGGAGGCGCAACGGTGCCGTGGTGGCGCACGCCGGTCCGGGGCCATCGGGCACCGGGCGCACGAGGGTCACCTGCCGGCGTAGAGCCGAAGGCACTGCTCCGGGGCGCCCGCCGTAACGACCCGTGGGTTGTTCACAGGCCAGAAACGGAAGGACGGAAACCTCAGAAGTTGCCTTCTCATCTCTTGTACGAGGGCTTCGCCCGGCCCTGGGCCCCCCTGGAAGCATTTTGTTCTGCAATGCATGTGTGGTGGACCCCGGGCCTGTGGCAGGCTTTCGTCCGGTGGCTGTTTTCTTCTCTGTTTTTGTCTGTCACGTCACCTCAAATGCAATGGAGTGCTGCACCGCGCGGCGGAACCAGAGCTGGGCATGGACTCCAACCACCACTGCAGGCCAGGGCCCATGCATGGCCCACTGCAGGCCAGGGGTTGTTCATCACTGGACCGTCCATCCACCCCGAGTCATGGGGTGCGCCCCGTGCGCTGTGCGCGCGCTGAGCGAAAAGTCGGCTGTTTTGGACCACCGGTAGCTACGGGCCCCAGGGTCGTGAATTCTGCATGCTGTTTTAAGTGGATCATACATGCTTCCGTAGGGGGTGGGTACACTTACACTCTTCATCCAGACTTTTTGCGAAAGGCGCCTAGGGCCGTTTTTCAGCCCTTGACAAGCTTTTCTCTCTTTCTTGTGAACTGCATGTTCGGCGGGTTGTGCTGACGTTGACTCAAACAACACACCACACGTGACAGCTCACACGTCACCATTCGGGGGTGGGTTTCAGGGGTGTTCCCAGGATAACCAACGTAATAATTGACGCTGTGTCCGCGTTGTGCGTGCGCTGTGCGAAACCGCCCCCTAAGTCGTGTCTCTCTCTCCTGAGGCTGACCATGTGTTCATTGGTGAGTCCTCCGTTTGAAGCGGGGGCCCAGCGGGTCGCCTGCAGGTCTGATTTGAAGGGTGAGGGAGCGGGGGCCTGCACAGTGCCCGCGCAGTGCGCGCAGCAACGCAACAGTCCCGCGTCGCTGGGCCCCGGTGGCCCTATTGCCCCGCCTCGGCACTTGATGCTTCGTGGTCAGACGTCAACTCTCCGAAACCACTTTGGGGCTGGGATGGCCCCAGGGGTGCTGGCGTATGCTTTGCCAGAAGCAGCGGCAGTGCAGTGGTGTTATGAAGGCGGTGCCCATGTGGCGAAGCTGTCGCACAGATCATCAAGGTGCCCTGGTGTGGCAAGCCCGGGCCCCTCAAACAGCTCGACAGGTCGCACTGCAGCATGCCGTGACTGTCTGTACCCCAGGATCATACGGCGTATTCCATGAAGTGACAGGCCAATGAACTTTTCCAGCTGCAATGATGATCAAACCCGCCCTCCCCCCAAGCAACGCCGTCCAAGCAGAGGCGGGCATGGCAGGGCAGGGCAGGCGGCGGCAGGTGTCAGCCATCTGAGTAGCGATGGACCTGATTTCCCATGCTGCCAGCCTACCTCCCTGACCGAAGAGCGCTTTCACCGGGTGAGACACTCGTAGGGCGGCACACACAGCACGGCCCACAGCACAGCAAGAGCCCCATAGAGGTGCATCCTACACGCCTCAAGAGGCGGAATAGGGGGGGCTGGGCAGGTGGCGGCAGGCGTTAGTCTGCTACAGGGTGGCCAATGGGGGAACGTTAGTGCGCCGGGCGCGCGCCGGGCATCTTTTGTGACCCGTGCCCTACCGGTGGACTGTTGCTGTTGATATGTTGGGCAACATTATATGGATTTGCCCCTTAGCCCCCGGGACATCAGCAGATGTTTTGATTTGGGATGGGTATGGACCTTCTCGTACCCGAGGTGATTTCTTTGATTTTGAAGTTGGGGGCCATGATGGTGCTTATAAAGGCCGGATTCATGTCATTGTGCCTCTCATTGGAAGAAAGAATGGCACTTTGACAGCCCGCCAACAATGTTACAATGACGTGCACGGGTGGTATAGGGCACGCATTGAGCAGCTGTTTGCTCGGTTGTGGCACGCAAGATGAGGCAGAGGATGAGGCAGAAGTGTGTGTTGTGTTGCCAAAGGCGCTCCACCGTCGCAGTTTGTGATGAGTGTAAGGAGCACTATTGTACTGAATGTATTGACACCCACACTTGTGGGACCAATGTTGTTTCTTAAGTACAATACAGATGACAGTTGGAGTTGCTGAATTCACAGATATTGCTTTATTATGCAACTTGCTTTGTAGGGAAGGTGTGCAGTGCAACGTGGTCTACTTGGGGAGCTTCTCCATGAGAGGGTAAATCTGGGGCTGAAGTCGGGATAGTTAATAGAAAAGTAGCGCGCCGGGCGCGCGCAGGGCAAACATTCCCCCAATGCAACATTTTCCCTACTGCCTTAGCAGCATGTGGGCCCACCGGCCAGATAGCCAGACAGTGCTTTGTCCAAACAAGCTTCAGTGGAGGCTGTTCCCACGCCCTTTGAATGAAATGTGTGGTTGCATTTGTTGGTTGTGTTTTCTCTTATCCCATGATTCTGTGGCTGAGATTGCATGCTATGCTTTGTTGCACATTTTGGACTGTCCTCAGGACTCCAATCCCATGCTCCTTCCCCCTCGCAGCTTTCTTTTTTTTGTATAACATTGGTGACGTGTTGTTCAACAACAATTGTTGTCGTTTGTGACGTTTATAGAGTATAGAGTGTAAATACCAGGTGATCCCGGGGACATGGGAAGGGATATCAACCACCCTATGTACCTCCAGTACACTCACTACAGTTTCCAATTCTTTATTGCCATCCACACTGATAGGCCCCTCCATTGGTGCAGTCAGCTCTGTCAGCACTGTTCCCTATATCACTCGTCAGATGTAAGAAATTGGGCGGAAGGGGATGCAAAATCAAAAACACAAATTGATACAAAGACAATCAACACCAAGTGACCTGCGATGGCATGCTGTATCCGAGGAGCCGTATGATGACATATACATTGGTATCAATAGGATTGAGTAATGCCTTCTCCGCAGATTCAATCTCACTGTATGTCTCCAACCCACTGCATGTCAGATAGTTCTGATTATTACTATTCCTTCCTATGTAAATATAACTTTTTATCCCCATTCCAGAGGGTTCAGGGGGCAAGGGAAGGGCAAGAAAAAGGAAGAATGCACGGGTATCCATACATGAAGAATGCACAGGTGTTGTGTCACATGTGGACAACAGATTTGTCCAAGCAACACTTTTTTAATCTCTCTGGTTATTGCTGCCTTTGCCCCTTCGTATTTCCCACCCTTTTGCCTTTTGGGGGCGAACGAGGGACCCCCCCCTCCCTATTTTGGGGTCGGGAAACACAAACAAACATGTTTTAGAAGTGAGTTGGATGGTTATTGCTGGGTATTCGCCCCTACAAAAGGGCTTGCGATGGCTCAAAGTAGGGTATGACATCACACCTCGTAGGATCCTAACCAAAATACCCCTTGCAATCCCCCCCCCCCCCCGGGAGACCGTCACTTGGCGACCGTCTCCCCCCCCACCCGGGAGACCGTCGCGCGCTAACCCGGGAGTTTGCAAGGGGGGCGGGGGGTACTAAGAATAACCACTAAACCGTAACAATCACCCACACCACCCCTATATGCACAGGTATCCATGCATGAAGAATGCACAGGTAGGTGTTGTGTCACGTGTGGACAACAGATTTGTCCAAGCAACACCTTTTTCATCTCTCTGGTTTTTGCTGCCTTTGCCATTGCTCGCTTGGGGAGGATTATGACAAAACAAAAAACAGTGGCATCCTGCCCGAGGCCTTGGATGGGCTTTGTGGCGCATCCCACAGAGCCCATTTTTCTGCACCCAGATCTGGTGAAGGACTCTCGGGCCACTTCTCCCTCCCCAAGTTGCCAACCACTCTTGCACCCACCAACCCTCGCATAACCCCCTGCAATAGTCTCCACATACCGTCATCCAGCACACTGAATGATGACATTCAGGGGGCCAAAAAACGAAAACGGGATGCCCATGAGGACAGTCAGGCCCAAAAGGAGTGCAAGGCCCAGGTGGCACGGTACCAAAAGGTTCTGTCGCAACTGATCCCCTGCGAAGTTCCATGCGTACCACACCTGCTTGCAAGACATTCTGACAGCAAGTTAAACACTTGTCAGTTGAGGGGCAACAGCGTGGGGCAGTTGCAGCACGTGTGGCACATTCTGTGCAAGTGCTTTTGGAAGATTTGAAAGCTTTGCAGCTTGACCCCGGCCCTGACGAGCGGTTTGCCCACAACTCCATTTCTGTCACAAACGGCGTCTTTTTCCAAGGGACATGGAAGCTCCGTGGGGCTCATGGCCAGAAGGCAGTAAAGGCCAAGCGCGCTTTGATTAGACATATCCGGGAACAGTTGCACAAATGCTTCAACAACCCCGCCTTTTGGCATTTTGCTGTTGCTGATTTTTCTTCTTGGCAGGTCCAGGCAGTCACAACGCACGAAGTGAATTCCGTTCTCTAGATTGTGAAACAATGGGTGGGAGCTGTTTTGCCTACCGCATCAGAGAGCCCTCTATTATACGCATGTGAACTCTGGGTCTTTGCCATGTGCTCCGCTTTGCGGGGATCCACTGTATCATATACTGGAGACGCCCACTTTCCCAAGCACAGTCTTGAGTACTCTTTGAACTTCTGGAGTCAGTCAAAAAAAAAAAATGAAACAATGGGTGGGAGCTGTGCCTGAGTTTCTAGGTGCCCACAAGCATCTCGGCTGGGCCGAGTCCACATACCATTAGCCATTAGCCATCTGTCCCAGGGAGGTACGGGGCTGCGGGGGGACAGCCCCCCCGATTATATCCATCTGTGCCCAATGGCTGGTGATTTTGGTATTGGACGTATGGGTTTGGGGGACCAAAGAGACCCTAGACGATGGATGCAGTGGGACACAATCAATTGGTGTTAGTCTCAATGACCGATGAATTTGCTGGTGAAAAGTTTGGTTATGGGGGCACGCAGACCCTAGGGGGTGCACTTAGCGCAGTGCGCAAGCAGTGCAAGCGCAATGCAACTATTTGGGCGTGTGGTGGTACTAGAGACCCATACTTTGTGATACCAGGGGGGTATCATTGTTGTTTGAAAGTAGGTTTTGATACTTCTTCCACATTGGGGACATGGCATTTTTGGGTTTTCGCCTAGTTTCACCCATTCTACCCCTTTTCACACTCTTTTGCTCATTTCCACCACATCCACTCTTTCCGAGGTTGATTTCACCCCAACATGGGACCTCAAGAAGGCAGAGGGGATGTATCCATGTTGTTTTCCCCCCATCATGGAGACACCAGCAGGCACAACTGAGGTCCGACCTGAGGATCATGATCAAGGCCGAGGCACAATCCAGCATCCTCTGAAAGTGTTGTATCACGCCCAAGTGCTATAATCGAAGGTGACCTCACGGGCTTGATCAACGCCAAAGATCTTTTGTGCTAGCCAAGATGTACCATGCCGTCATCACGAGTCGGCAGCGGGGCTATGCCAGACGGCCATACTCAGCACCCCCGGGTCCATCGTCCCACCCTTTTTCATGGAAGATGGACCACCTCCCGCCCCCACTGAAGGAGGTTTTCCAGGGTTTACAATGGGACATGCTCCTCAGACAGGGGTGATATAAGGGCGTTTGGAAGGGGTGTGCTTGGGGACTCTATAGGGGGAACCCGGTCTAAAACAGTAGCGCGCCGTCACGTGCGGTGCAAAGGCGCGCCCCTAGACAATGCCCTTTCCACCTTTATTGAGCATCATGGTAAGCATTGCGGCGGCAATTTTTTTTGTTTGCACGCAGATTTACGGAAAATCAAAGCAATGGGCCACAATCGAACATCTTCAATCCTAGTGGCTGCTGGATTTGCGAATTGAAATAGAGATTTTGGAGGGCCACCCAAACCTGAAACAATGCAGTGGCACGCAATGAAGCATGTTGAATTTCAATGGTTGGTGAGTTTGTTTGTGAAAGTACGGGTTTTTGAGGCCTCATAGACCCAACGTAGTGGGACACAATCAAACACTTTCAATGTGTTTTCATTTGCTATTGGGCCTCCGTTTGTCCATTACGTTCTAAAGCCCAAAAACAACCATCTCTCCAACCTAGCGCACTCCTATCAAGCGCAAACGCGCACGAGGGGGGGGGGGGGTCAAAAGTTTGGGCGTAGAAGGATTTGAATCTTGGGTAGGGTGAAAAAAAAGCACCAGCAATTGCTAGGCGGGATTGGAACCGACGACATTTCAGGCAAAGAGCGAGTGTTTTGCTTACTCGATCGCCCACCGGTCCTACGCAACTCGGGTTCTCCACTGTTTGTAGATGTAGGCTACGACTTAAATAAAACCCAAGCTCTGTATTTCTGCCCGCCTATCTGCCTACCTACTTGCTCAACTAACTGCCTGACCTACTGCTTCCTTGACTACCTACTACTACCTACTGCCTCATTGATAGGCCGACTGCCAGCCACCGTTCAAGGTGCTTTGCCGAAGGCAATATATTTTGAACACATATTTGCTGCAAGGCCACTGGGTTTTGCACTTTGCCACCACCCTTTTTTAGCATGACGCCTTTTGCAAAATTGTTCAAAAGTTTCTATCTCCTGGATTTTCGATTGCACAGTGGATGGCCACTATCGTACACGCACAGTTGAGGATATTGAAGCAGATTCGGTGGCGGTCTTGGAGTCCAACCTCTGAATTTCCTCTCGGCCCCTTGTGCTGCTACTCATCTTGCGATAAAACCCATCCGTTTTCAGTGAAAACCGCGGCTTTTTGTAGTAAGATCCCGATCTTTCTTTATAACAAAACCATGCTGTTGATGTTGATCCCACGAGAAGCCAGCACCCCTTGGAGACCCAAGACTCAACGTAGCGGCAACACGGAACAAACACAGAGTATATACGCACGACACCCATTGTGCAATGACGCCTTCATGACCAACATGGCTGCCCACTCCGGCGGCGTGACTAAATCACACGGCCATATGACTTCGTGGATGCCACGAAGAATGACACCGTCTTTGCGTCCTGAAATACACAAAGAACATACAAAGGTGCGTTGTGCACATTTCACCGACGACCGTGGCTGTTTGACTCTTCAGCGTGGTCACGGTGCAAAAATGTGTAATTAATAATAAAATATTGCCAAACTGACAAAAGTATTAAAAAAAACACACTGTAACGACTATAAAACCTTGCAGGTCTCTGAATTTGAGCTTGCATGCGCGACTCGCGCTTTGCACGCTCTGCGCGCCGAGCCCGCTGAGCAACAGCAGGAGTGGCTGAGGGCCGCGATCTGCGTCACCCCCCTCTTTAAGAGACCTACCAGGAGTCCAACTTACAAGCATGCAGCATGCACCATGCCAAACAGCGACACACCGACAGGGCATCTCCTCTTACCCGGACGCTAGGAACACTGCGGCGCTTGCACTGCACTCCGGCGTGTCCCAGGGAGTCGTCTCACTTGGCTTATTCGCCGGACAGTCGCGTGCGTCAAGTTGGGGGCCAACCCACTCCTCCTTCTGCGCCTTGGCGTGCTGGACCGGCTATAGGGCATTCGCTACGATCACGTAGCTCCTCCAGCGGGGGGCACTTCCGGGACCATTGCTGCTTCGACATCGGACGTCTCATCGGGTGACAACACTCACGGCGTAGGTCACACACTCAGCGGGTGCACGCATGGCGGGGTGACTTCCAGATGACCGCGCTGAGTCTCAGATTCGAACTTCTCGACTTAACGAGCGGGTGTCATTCTTGTGAAGCAGATTCGGTGGCGGTCTTGGAGTCCAACCTCTGAATTTTCCCTCGGCCTCTTGTGCTGCTACTCACCTTGCGATAAAACCGATGGATGTTTTCACCGTTCACTCGTTTTCAGTGAAAACCGCGGCTTTTTGTAGCCAGATTCCGATCTTCCTTTATAACAAAACCATGGTGTTGATGTTGATCCTACGAAAAGCCAGCACCCCTTGGGGACCCAGGCCTCAACGTAGCGGCAACACGGAACAAACACAGAGGATATACCCACGACACCCATTGTGCAACGACGCCTTCAGGTCAAACATGGCTGCCCACTCCGGCGGCGTGAATAAGTCACACAGCCATATGACTTCGTGGATGCCACGAAGAATGACATTGTCTTTGCGTCCTGAAATACACAAAGAACATACAAAGGCGCGTTGTGCACATTTCACCGACGACCGTGGCTGTCTGACTCTTCAGCGTGGTCACGGTGCAAAAATGTGTAATTAATAATAAAATATTGCCAAACTGACAAAAGTATTAAAAAAAACACGCTATGACGGCTATAAAACCCTGCAGGTCTCTGAATCTGAGCTGGCATGCGCGACTCGCACTTTGCACGCTCTGCGCGCCGAGCGCGCTGAGCAACAGCAGGAGTGGCTGAGGGCCGCGATCTGCGTCAATATGTCACAGTTTTTTGGTCCACATGGTGAGTCAATTCTGTGCCAAAATCTGAAAAATGCGACCATTCCGCATTGGCTAAGTGTTACCAACCCATGTGAACGCCCTGTACGTCAAGCATTGCCAGGAGTTGCTACCATGTTCCCCTCTGCCCGAGAAGATCTCAAAATATTGAAATCCATCCAAGATCATCTGAAGAGTGAAATCTCCAAATATGATGTGCATCTTTATGCAGCATATATACGACGTATCCAGGCACGGGGACCTAAAAATTGGGTGTGGGGCCCGTTTGATAAAGCGCCGACATGTCTCTGGGGGGCCTGTCGCATTTTGCTGTGTTCATCATATGATAAGGCCTTCTTTAGAGCTCCGCATAGATATACTGTTTTGCACACATATATCTCTCCGCAAGACGCACATCTAGCCTTGTTTTCTAAAATGGTTAAGTCGGCCCAGGTGGCGCTTTTAGAGTCCCAGGTTCAAGGTACATCGCCACACTATCCTGAGTTGTGGCGTAATTAGATTGCTACAGCACAATGTAAATTGAACTGATCTCATCGCTTTATGAAAAAACGAAAATGCCGGGAGGATTTTGCTGATCCAATGTTACACAGGGGACTGCGTAAAACTACCCAGTCTAATTCCAAGCCATCCGTAAAGCCTTTACCTCAATTGTCCAGGTATGTGTTACGGGCCCCAGCCTGTCAATTATTGGTGCTCTAAGCACTCTTGCATTTTTATCTTAGTATTGGCCTAACCAAAATGGGTGATAACACATTTTGACCTATAGAACCAAACACTAAATCAGAATATTGTGTGGACCCCTTAGTCCCCAAGCATTGTGCACTAAATCATCTTTTCCTGAGTTGACTGAGGCACTGATATACTGAGGCAGAGCCTATGAATTTATCTATGTTTTCTCATGAATTCTTAGCTATCCTAGTGGTATGCACCCTAGGGGCTGGGGTACCTCTTTTCGAGAGGTCCTGGGTTCAATACCCAATCAGCCTAGCTAAGTAGGAAGTTCCCATGTGACATGGCAGTGACCTCAGCGCCACAAGCCATGCCACCTCAGCACCTATGGGACCAAAAACAAAGAGTGCACATCTCAAGATGGCACTATGGAGACTGTGAGCCCTTGGGGCAGTTTTCCAATCGGTTGTTCTCAAGCATGTAAAATATTTCAACCTGAGTTGCATTGAATGTCTATTGCTGTGGTCTATTGTTGATATCTTTCTTTATCTAACTCATTGTGACTGCAGCCCTTCATGCTTTGATCCTGTTTGTCTTCTACTTGCTCATCTCTGGCTTGGGTTATCCTGAACTGGTTGTATTTCAACAACAAAACATTTTCATCATCAAAAACAAGCAGCAGGAACCCTACACCAGCAGCAAGCAGGAGGAGAGGCACAACAAAGAGTTGAAAGAACTCTTTCAAAAATTTCTGGTAGCAGAGGCAGACAGTCTCTGCGTGCCGGCAGCAAGCCCGTGCCGTACACCCAGCGCCCCGAGGACTGTCCTCAGCAAGAAGGGCAGGTATGGACACAAAGAAGGAGGACACCGACGCGAAGACGGCGACTGAGGCCCCAGCAATGCCAGCGCCTGGAGAGCCTGGACCTGGACCTGGCGCTGTACCTTCGGTGCCCTTACATGGGCCAGTGGACGTGGCTGACGATTCGCTGGAGGCTTCAAGGCCCTCTCAGTCGAGGAGGTGGACACCAACCCTGTGCAGAGAAAAAGGGAGAGAGAGAAGGATCCAGGAGAAAGCATGGCAGACGAAGGAGTGGACCATGGGCACGACCCGACAAGCGAGTCAACCTTCGAGGGCGCACCAAGCGCCTCTGGCCTCCACGCATCACCCTCTCCTACAACCACCACACTCCCAACTCCAGACCCAGCTGCTGCAACATCCACACCCATAACCACCACGCCTATGGCTGAGGGCACAGGCTTTACTGGCATGCCTACCTACAGTAAGAAAACGTCACTGCCATGTCTTTCTTGGAGGGCTTGATCCAGGCCAAGCCCCCCTTAAAACCCTTTTGTTGATGCTAAGACTAGCTTAAGTATTTTTGTCTCTCTTTTGAAGCCTAAAGTACACTTTCTCAAAGTAACTAGGGTTGTAACCCTAGCCCACCATGAAGTTCACCCCTACCACTCAACTGAGCGGAGGTATCTTCCTTCATGGAGGATATACCGAAAGGAAATAGGCATTTCATGCTTTAGGCCTTGGAGGTTAAGCCTAGTGGTCTCCCACCCCAAGACCCCTATACTCAATTGTTTCTACCACTTATTGTGGTTCTATTTTTTAACTGTTTCTGAATTCAGTTGCTTGGCCAAGTCACATTCTGTGTCTGGCCTGACACCTATGCCCCACATTCCTAACCAGCACCATTTCACCCAAAAGAGTGCACATGAAGTGCTTGATGCTATCTTGGAGGCTAGAGTCAGTCCAGTTTTCATATAAAATCTTTTGTATTATCCATTTGTGATTGAATCTTTGTGTTTATACCTGCTTTGTCTATCTGCAGCCCTTCTGTGTTACACTGGATTTCAAACTGTTCATTGATTCGATCCACATCCTGTTCTTGCTCTACTTGCTCCTTTCGTTTTGAGATTTCACCATCAAAAACCTGCAGGATTTCATCAAAATCTATAGGGCACTAATCAAGGACATCTTTCCGGTAGCAGAGGCAAACCCTGACAACCTTTCGAACCGACTCTGAGCAGAAGCACAAGAAAAACACACTGAACATGTCCTACCGAACCTGGCCTATCAGAAGTGTACAAGTCCAACTATCTCAACCAGTGAGTGAACTGCCACTCAGAGCAGCATCTGGGTCTCAGGAAGATCCAGAGTACAGAAGGGCGGAACTAAATACGCCCAGAACAATCCCATTAACCATAGAAACCTTAGCGGCCCATGGTGAAGACAGCCTGCAAAGGCTCCGCAGGCGTGTCGAAGCTTCCATCACCCGGTCGGCTTGTCCAGCTTCTTCTTCTTCCGAACTTGGAGTTGGTCCTGAAGAACAAGAGGACCTATGAAGGAGGATGGACGAGTTCATGCTCCACGAAGAGTACCACCTGTCCACCGTAGGAGTAGATGGAGAACTACCTCTTGATGCCCTCGGGTCGCCGCCCCAAACTGAGATGTGCTCCTGACGCGTTCCCGTGGGGGGCCGGCCACGGGACGCTGCGGGACACGCGCAAGTGAGCAGGCAGGCAAAGCACTACGCTCACAGGGGCATCAATGCGCTCATGTCATGTGACAAAGCGTTTCAGAATCCTTGCCACTCTGCAAAGAGGGAACAAAAGTATGTACAACAACACATCAGGATATGTACACATGGGGTTAAGACTGGACTGGGGTAAGGGCATCACAGGACAATAGACACTCTATCCTAACTTGTATCCCAATCCCAGGTCCGACCCTCTCAGTGGCTGGTGGGGGCGGGGGCTCAAACACAACCCATGCCCTGCTCAGTCCGGACCCTGAAACCCTGCCAATGGGAGAGGTGTCCCGCCCAGCCACAGGCGAGTTCCTGGGAACCGAGGGGCTCCAAGGCCAACCGACAGTAACTCCCTATGCTCCCCTAACGGCAGGTCCCAACTCCTCTCTGAGCCAGAGATATGGCCCCGCCATAATCCCTCAGGAGTTGGTAGCTGAAAATGGGCTGTTTCAGCCCAAACTCATATTAGCTCCATAATTCCCAAAATTGACCCCTCGTCCGGACCTGCCAGAGGTAGGGACGAGGCAACTGACCCTATGCCCTTCGAGTACGAACTCCCTGGAGCCCTCACCCAACCTGGTTCCCTCTGAGGTCCCGGCATCAGGGCAACACGGATGAGTCAAGTGGGGTCATGATGCCAAAATCACCAAAATTGGCGTCATTCCCACGCGTGGCTCGCCCGGCCAAGGTAAGGCCAATGGCTCACAGGGTAGGAGGCAGGACCCGGGACTTATATCTGAGTGTACAACCTGGATTTAGGTCCGGGCTCCCTATGGGCTTAGAAAAATGGGGCCGCCAATTGACCACACGGAAGGGGGAAATTGGGGTCCCAAAATTGGGTCATTTTGGCTGCTTGAAATGAGCCAAAATTCAGTGTGCTCCCAATAGTATATCTCCACGCCGGCTTGGAGATCGGATCCGCCATTCCATACGCGATCCACCGGGAGTCCAACGGAGACTCCCATGCCCTTGGCTCTCAAAGATCTACATGCCACTTGGCGTGGTGACGATCCCAATTGGGTCCACAAATGCCAAAATGGCAAAATTGCCCACACTCACTTTGGGCTAGCGCCTTAACGAAGGTGGCTCCGCTTCGCCCACGTGGTGTGTGGACCATGGGGACCATTGCCCATAACACCCATGTCATATATGGTCCATTGGTCCATGCGTCCGGCGTGCACGAGGGTTAGAACATAGTGCACGGCGGGCAGCAAAAGTGGAAAATTGCTCAAAATTGCCAAAAATGCGCACACTCATGGTTGGGGCAAATGAGGCACATGCCCGACTTGGACAGGAGTGTGCCATAGGATTGGTATCAAGTCCTATGTGTCCAACATATCTTTTGGGCGTCGCCCAACTCCTCCGGTATTGGGAATGGCAGGGTCGCCAAGTGAGCCCATGATTTGGGATAGTCCCAAATCGCCAACATGGCGGCCATGGTATGCCAAGCTCAAGAGGAGTTATTCGCCGGGTCCAAGATATGTTGGGCACCGAAGTATGTACCCTCATAACATACTTGGGTCATGATGTCAATTGAGCGCAACGTTGAGATACACGGTCACCACTTGACATCATGACGGGCCAAAAACGGCAAAATTGGCACAAAGACACACAAAAGTGCATTGAAAGGTGCACAATCATATTATAATATCTTTGGCTTGGGTCGTGCAATTAACTAATCCTTCTAAACACAATGACTTGACACCAATGACCTTCGATCCCACATATGTGCTCCACTTGGGGCGCCTTGAAAGGTTACGAGCGCTACTTCCCAAGTGGGCACATGAAAATATGGAAAATTGCAAAAAACACACCTTGCTCCCAACGCATCGCTTCGGGATCACCACACAAGCTTCCCTTCACGAAGGTTAGGCTTGAAATTGATCGTGGGGAGTATGGAGAAGGGGCTTGCACAATATGAGGTCCATTGGCGGGCTTGTCTTGGAGCAATGGACCCGCCAAATGGGCACGCAACACCACACATGGCACATACCACATATTGCCCAAAAAGGCAGCTCCCACCACGATATGTCATGCCCCTCCAAGGGCAGAACTTTGTGTCAATCGCTCATAGGAACTCAAGGAGAGTTCCTATGCAACACCAACACTTGCGCGCTACACTCGAAAGTTATCTTAACGCACGCAATGTCATGGCCAAAGAGTTATAACGCAAACTCTACCCTCTTGACCATGATCCATTACACTAGCGCGCACGTGTGGAAACGCAAGGCATATGATGCTTCCTAAATTACGTCGGGAGTATTGTGAATACATCCCACGTTTCCTTATTGTCATTCTTCGCAAACAACGCGAGATATGACCTTCACAAGTGGCCTCACGAATCAACTTTGTTTTGCCCCTATCTTTAAGACAAATGGAGGGCAAGAGAAAAGGCAAGTTGATTCGTGCATAGGGAAGCACGTAGGTCCACTCGAAAGAGGTCAAATCAAGTGCGGGGATGTCGAAGTCGAAAATCCGATTTCGACATCCTGAAAAATTCGGATTAAGGTTGCGAGTATTACTTATGAAAATTGCGGAAGCATCCATGCAGTTCCTGGCAACTTTGGAGCCTTCGTGACGGATTGCGTTAAAATTTCCATTAATTACAGTTAAACTGGCGGTTACGGTACAGTCGCGATCCAACCG
The DNA here is from genome assembly GCA_964036045.1 of Eutreptiella sp. 'Long Island Sound 2002'. Taxonomy (NCBI): domain Eukaryota; phylum Euglenozoa; class Euglenophyceae; order Eutreptiales; family Eutreptiaceae; genus Eutreptiella; species Eutreptiella sp. 'Long Island Sound 2002'. The sequence goes on from OZ038391.1 coordinate 14,668,653, forward strand.
CCAGCAGTCAAAACAGTGAGTATCAGAACGGAAGCGTAAAAATTGACGGAAACAATATGAAAATAAAACCCTGTTGATTCCTGATATTCTGATACCCAAATCTCCGCTGGCGGTGCATCGGTTGCCGATGCGGGGCTTTACGGCACGGAACACTTCCGTACATGGGGTTAGTGGACCGGAGACCGGTTGTATGCCGTAACCTGGCCATGGGGTTCTGGGTACCGCTTCACCCCCCTCCTTAGAGCAAACCCTGGGGGGGGCTCGATAACACCCAAGCATGGCAGCGGGTACTCAGGACCATATCCTGAAGGGGGGGGGGGGTGTCACATCCTCACTTCAGTAAGTCACAGTAGAATAGGTATGAGTTGTATAAGCTCGTAGCACATGTATAGTATCAAGTATCAAGTATCAAGTCCCGGGTCCTGGCGGCGATTGTTCGGCATCCAAAGGACCCGTTAACCCATACCAGGCGCACCGGGTGCCGGCTGCTACGGTCACCACCACAGTGGCAGTGGCATACACGGCCAACATAGGCGACACACGACGACCGAGGTGGTCCCACAGGTCGAGAGCGACCACAAAGATCCATCAGGCTACCCCAAGCTTCCCAAGGCCCGCCGACTGGGGAGAGTCCCCACGGGTCCTTCCTCGGGCGCACCATGTCCATATCCATACGACGCGAGTCCAGAGTGCCATAGTCGAACTCCTTAAGAACCCCAGATCTTAAGGGAACTCCTCCTGAAGGGATCGGGCATCAAGGCCGACTTTTCCCTCGCCCTACTGCCACGAAGGCCATACATGAGGGAGTCCTCATGCAGTGTGGGCGGAGGCGTCGACTCCTCAAACCACCAGTTTCCCAGGCAGACTGACCGAGGTCAGGAGCACCGGAGGCCGCCATCCGAATGCAAGTGCGTCTGCGAATCGGTAGGCTCACACTGGGACTGACAGTGGCGGACCGCTGGGAGTGTAGTCAGGCAACTGGGCTTCCCGCCTGGCGCCATCAGGATCTCCACACATCACAGCGAATAGGGCAACACGGTATCACAGGCACTCAAACAGAAGAATATGTAATGCGGTACTGGTCCAGGCTGGACCCTGTGTATGAACATGTAAACGGCGACTCAGGGCGCCTCTGTATCCCGATTCGTGGTGACAAACAGTCCATCCCTCAGCGATGGGCTGATGACACTTAACATACAGATGCACATATCCTGGAGGGCAGAAAGACAAGCAATAATCTGGGTAAATAGGCGTGTAAACGCACTCTGGACAGAGTGCCAAACCACGCCACGGTCAGGATAAGGCAAATGCAGGAGGGTGGACAGGATAATGCCTGAGTCCAGGCCATATATAGTCTCGAGACACACGTCGACTGGTCTGGATTCCGCAAATGCCATGGAACCAGACCACACACTCAAAAATCGCAATGCCGATGACAGCGGCATCCGTTGCGCAACGTCGTATGGGCTTCAAGGCCCCAAGAGCTCAAAAAGTGTGAAGGTCAGTCGCCCTACCTGGTTTCCCAAGGATTCAGCAGGGGGGGGGAGTGACGAATAGAAGAAGAGAGGGGCCATCCTCCTCTGGATTCAGCAGGGGGGGTATATGGCCACTCTGTCACCGAAAGATGGAAGAGAGCAAGCAAGTAAGGGACGATCCGTCGGCCTCACAAGCGCCTCAAAACGCATCAGGGGAGAGCTCAGGGCGCTGATCAGGCACCCCTGGCTGCAATCGCCCGGGTGAGTGCTGCCAAGTCCGAAGGGTGGATCTTGGTCTTGTGCTTGCGGATGTACTCCATGAAGGGAGTATTGACCCGCGGCACGAACGAGGAGACGGGTTCCCAGGTGTCGTGGGACGGCCCATAGCCTCGCCAACGAACCTTGAACTCCAGACCTCCGGGTGCCGAGGCTTTCGGACGCTGAGCCAGGATCTTCTCGACAGTATAGTCGTCCTGTTCAGCATAGTCGTCGTCCGAATCCGCCTCATGTGCGGCATAGCTCAGGGACACATGTTGGCCACGGAGGTCGGGTTCCCGCACACGGAGTTGACTCTCGTGGCGCTCCCGGAACTGTCCGTGACTCACCTTGATGCGGTAGGTGTCCTCACCAATCCTGCGGACCACCTCGCCGGGTGTGAACCAGTTTTGGTGCGGTGGGTGCCCATAGGGCGGGGTCTGATCACCCACACCGGGTCTCCCACCCTGAACTTCTGCGCTGTCGAGCTCGGGGCGGACTTCTGACGCTCAGCATGCTCCTTCTCAAGCTGCTGGCGGATGTCCCGCGCCGTTTGCTCTTGCCGCGCGAAGAACTCCTTGGCATCCATAGCCATGCCATCACCAGACAGGGGAAGTCCCCTACCCAGGGGGTCCCTGCCGAACAGAATCTGGTGAGGGGACAAACCGCCCGGCGTGGGGGTGTCATGATGGGCCTTCAGAGCAGGCCACATCTCCTCAAACCAGTTCCGCCGTGGATTGGTGATGTGGATCCTGCGCAGCTTCTCGAACAGCTGCCGTCCAGCCACTTCAGCACGGCCGTTAGACCGGCTGAGATAGGCGACGCTCTTGGCATGTCGTATTCCCGTGAGGGAACACATAGCCTTGAACCAGCCACCAGTAAACTGGGGCCCTCGGTCACTGCAAATGGTGCGGGGGATGTCAAAGACGGTCAGCCAATGACGAATCATCATGACTGCCACTTCTCTGGCAAGCAACCCCTTTTTGCGTGCCGGAACGGCTACAACGTAGCCGCTGTGGCGGTCCACACAGAGAACCACACAGTCAAAGGTCTCCTTGCCAATGTGCACTTCGGGCATGGGGAAGACGTCCATGGCCACGCTCTCCATGGGCTGGTCAGGAACCGGGGTCCATTGGGGTTCCCCCTTGACGTTCCGGTTATCGGGATTGCAGGCCTGACAGACCGAGCAACCCTTCCTGACCTTCTTGATGGCGGTGTAGAGAACGATATGGTCGATCTCGAACCGACGCTGCATGTCAAGGGCTTGCTTCTTGACCCCTGGGTGCAGCATGTGGTGGTGCCAAGCTTCGCACAGCTCGAGCACCCGGGACTCTGGTACTAGCAGCTTACCATTCCGGTAGAGCTTGCCATCTTCCTCAGTCAGCCCCTTTCGCCACTTCTGCCCGTCGTCAGGGTCGGTCACAGCCCTATATTCGGCCGCAAGGGCCTCAGACTTGGCGTAATCGTCGGTCCAGTCGTCCTGGAGGCAAGACTCCGGGAAGAGGTGCTTGTCGGACTCAGACCCCTCAGGGGCGAGTACCCTGACCGCTCTGCTCACCCTCGTTGCGAGGGGGGCATCCGCAGCCATGACGACGAAGCATTTAACATCCTCCTCCTCCATCAGGCGCTCCATTTCAATGATCTTCTTGGCTTCAGCGGTCTCAGCCTCATCGCCATGGGCAGAGATATCCTGCATGCCCTTGCTGGCGGGATAGGCCCACCTACTGAGACAGTCCGCCACGGTGTTATCCTTTCCAGGAATATAAACAACCGTAAGGTCGAACTTGGCCAAGGTCTCATGCCATCTTGCCCGTCGGGAGGCGGGACCTGAGGGGGTGTCCACGTGCTCCTTGTGCCACGACTGCAGACTCTGATGGTCGGTGCAGACGGTGACGGGATGGAGGGCTATGTACCCAGCCCATTTCCTGAGAGCCATGACGATGGCATACGCCTTCTTTTCACGGGGCGTCCACGTCCGTCTCTGGCCTTCCGCCAGGACTCGGCTCCAGAAGGCCACGGGCACGTGCCTCCCGTCGTCAAGCACTTGCTCCAACACAGCGCCAATGGCGTAGTCGGAAGCGTCGGTGCGCAGGACGAACCCTCGGTCGGGATCCACGAGGTGCAGACCCACTGCGGATAGCAGCGCCTGCTTCATCCCCTCAAAGGCACGGTCGGACTCTTCAGTCCAGACCAGAGCCTTCTTGGACCCCTTCTTGGTCTCCTCTCGGTTGCCCTTGAGCATGGTCGTCATGGGGGCTGCATACTCGGCATACATCTTGATATACCCCGAGTAGTAGTTGCAGAACCCCAGATACGCCCGTAGCTCAGAGACCGTTTTGGGCTTTTCCCAGTGCTCAATCGCAGCCACCTTGCCAGGTATGGGCTTTCGCTGCCCGTTCCCGACCACGTGGCCAGCGAAGACCACCTCGCTTACCGCAATGGTGGCCTTGTCACTGCTGCCCGTGAGTTTGTGCCGAACCAGAAGGTCGAGCACTCGAGTGACGTCCCTCTCATGTGCCTCCAGGAGCTCCTCGTAGCTCATGCTGGGGTCCCCGGACGCGATGATCACGTCGTCCACGAAGGGGTCCGCACAGTCGCGCACCGGCTCAAGCAGGTTCTCCAGCATCCGCTGAAAAGCCGCATTGCCATTGGTGACGCCCATGGGCATCACCTTCCACTGGAGAGGTCCAAGTGGAGTGCTCATGGCTGTGCAGGCACGGGACTCTTCGGCGAGAGGCATCTGATGATAACCATGTTTCAGGTCAATCACCATGAAGATCCTCCGCCGGTGTTGCTTTTGCAGCATGTCCTCAATGAGGGGCAGCGTATAGCTGTCGTGCTGCGTTTGGGCGTTCAGGCCGCGGTAGTCGACCACGAGCCGCCACTCACCGGCAACCTTCTTGGGGACGACGAAGCAGGGAGAGGCCCACTCGGAGTGGCACGGCTCAAGCCAGCCTCTCTGGATGAAGTCACGGAGGATCTTCTCCATGGCCTCTTTCCTCTCGCCCCTCAGGGCAAACTCCCGGTGGCGATACACACGGGGGTCCTGCTTCAGTCGTATCTTGGCCTCGCCATACGGTCCACGCACCGGTGGGGGAAACACAGGCTTACCGCTGAAGAAGGTGTCACCATACTTCTGCTTCAGCCTGGCCCTCAATGCCTGGATCTTGGGGCAGTCATCGGACTCCGCCTTGGCTTTTCCGGGCACTTGAACCACGGAGCTTACTTGAGGGGTAGCGACCCCGCTCGCTTTCGGCTCAGGTGGTCTTCCCAGGTGGCCCAAAGGGCCATCCCTCGTCTTGCCTCGGAACAGATCGCCGTAGGTGGGTGGGTTACCGCCAGGCGGCTCGTCTTGGCTGGACATGTGATCCAGCACCCTCTGTACGAAGGTATTCCCGTCATAGGAACCGGAGACGATTGAGTCCACTTCCCACCAGGCTTTGTCCTGGCCTTTGCCCTCACGCTGGTTCCCCCAGTCGTGAAAGGGCTGATCCATATACCCCTGAACCAGATCCCACTCCTCTTCAGTGAGGGGGTCTTCGGAGTCCGATTCTTCGATGTCAACAGGGGGAACCGCAAAGCATTGCCTCCAAGGCTCTGCTATGATACGGTTGACACACACGAAGTCCGTGGTGTCGGCCTGATCAAGGCCCCCATCCACATAGTGGAATTCTGTTGGCCATCTCTGGGGTGGCATGGGCTGTCCCTTAGCGTCCTGATAGACACTCTCTCCAGCCGGTAGGACGACCTTGTTCAAGGTCATGTTGGTCAATGAGGCTACCCAATGCCGGGTACTTTCCTCCTCGGTGCATCCCATAGGAACAACCAGCACTGCCTTGGAGCGGTCCTTGCGAATCTTCGCTATCGCTCTTGGAATGTCCCAACGGGGGCAATGGATCCACATCAGTCCCTGATGCGGACCCCAGTGCTTCTTCCACGCGGAGTCCTGTGCGCTCCAGTACTTCTCACACACCCGCAGATGGGCGGAGGTTCCTGAAGAGAACGCATCCAGGGCCAGATCCGAAGCTCCCAAGTCCGCGACAACTCGGCTCGCCACTTCCGGCCTTACGCCGTACTCCTGGTTTGCAGGACCAGTTGGCTCAGTGTCCAGCGCGGCCACTTCGAGCTGATTGCGTTCGGGGTGGATCCATTGGCATTCCACATGGTGCTCAGGTGACGAAAGCCACGAGAGTTGGTCGTCCTGGTACAGGGTCATGGAAGCCTGGGCCGGGAGGACGCCGGAGTCCGTCTCCATCATGAAGTCGTACCCGACGATCATGTCCCAGTCCATCTCGGCCTCGTAGAAGCTACCGTGCAGGAGGATTTCCTTGCCGAGGTCTGGGCGGCTCAGCTCACGATGGTTCACGAACTGCAGCCCAATGGCCGCTTCCTTCGTGCCTCCCACCATGTACTGGCCGTTCGCCACCTTCAGCCTGACAGGTTTCCGACTGTCGGTCAGACACTCTGGTGGAAGTAGGCCAGCCTTGACCAAGCTGACCTGAGCTCCCGTGTCGACCAACACGTCGAAAACCTTTTCCACTTCCCCGCATAAGGCACGGACCTTAAGATGCAACTGCCGCTCGCGACCGACACGGCGCACGGCGTGCAAACTCAGGATCTCCGGCCGTTCCAGAAGCTCCACAAGCGACTGGTGCAGGTCGTGGACAATGGGCTCAGGCTGCCCATCTGCAGCATCCAGCTGCGGTCCGGGTGATCCTCCGATACTCTCGGATAGATCCTGTAGTACATCAAACACATTCTTGGTCGCGAAGGACGGACGGGTGCAAGGGTTCGTGCCTTCACTTGCCCTCACCCCGCCTCCGCGACTGGGCGCCGGACCGGGCCTTCCGCCCGCGGCAGTCCCCTTGTGCTTATCGACTCCCGACTGGGATGGTTCGGCGCTTCCCACGTCACCATTTTGCGACCGCCCTAGCTGGGGCCCTTGGCTGCAGGGGCTCCGCTAGGGGGCGTCGGTTGTGGAAGAGGGGGTGTTCTCCTCGGCCTCAACGTGGTTGATGCCCTTCTTCCTTCCCCCTTTCTTACCCTTGTTCTTGTCCTTGTCCTTGTTCTGGTCATTCTGGTTGTTCTCCTTGTTCTTGTTGTCCGATCTGGGGACCCAGTTCCGCTTGATCTCCTGGATCTCCTTGGCCAATTCGGTCCCCACCGACGACATCAGCTTGGCCAGCTCGTCCTTGTCCACCTCCATCTTGGCTTCCCGGATACCCGCGGGCGCACGCTTCTTCGACCCGTGCGCCTTCTTGTAAGCGTCCGTGTCGGCCTTGTGGATGGGGCATGTTCGGTGGTCATGGTTGAAGCCTCGCTTCCTCCCATAGCACACGAAACAGCCCTGAGGGTGAGCTCGTATGAACTCCCCAAAGGACAGCGGAGGGTCGCCAATACGGCGAGGGTCCCTCTTCTCCTGCTTCCTCCAACCCTGCTGCAGGGGCTTCCAGTTTCCCGGTTTGCTCCCCGCGTTCAGGTTCTTGGCCACGAAGGCGCAAACGGCCACTTCGGCGGGCTCATCGTCGTCGTCATCGTCGACGAGAGTCTCATCGCCGCCGGCTCCCGCTGGGTCCATGGCATCTTCCCCGCCAGGTCCCTCGCCAACGTAGTTGACGTCGCGGTCGCCGGGCCTCAACCCGCGGGTGTGGTGGAGGTTTCGGTACTCCTTGAGTACTTCCTCGCCAACCCACTCCAGGATCTCGTCGCAGCTCATCCGCGCCGGGATGGGCTGCAGACGGATGGTCTGGCTGCTCAACTCACAATCGTCAAGGCGCCACATCGCGGTCTTCTCGCGATCGCCCGAGACGGTGATGAGAAGAGCGTTCCGCAGGGAGTGCCGTTTGACATCCCGGGCCACGTTCTTCTTCGCCCAAGCCACCACGTTCGTATGATACTCCTTGGGGAGCATCATCTTGACCGTGTGGTTGGACTTGGCCCTCTTGGATTCCTCCTTGGTGACCCTCTTGATCCATGCTTCCGGCAGCATGGAGAGCAGGCGAGCCTGCTCGTCACCCTCGTTCCAATCCTCCACGTTGCGGCGGAAGAGGGTGTATTTCCCTCGGAAGTCTCGCCACTCTCGTAGGCGGATCTCCCGTCCATCATGCTCAAGCTTGATGGACTTCCAGCGCTTGGCTGCCACCTGCGGAGCGTCCACCCGCTCCTGCTCGTTGAGCCACTTCTTAGCTTCCTTGAGGGTCTTGATTTTCCCCTCCTTGGTGGCCAAGAAGTATAGCTCTCCGAGCACTTCCGGCAGGCGGTACCTGAACCGTTTGAAGACATACTTCTCCGCATCAGCGGAAGGCAGGTCTTCAGTGACGGTCAGCCCCCAATCGTCCAGCTTCTCCAAGAAGCGGTCGAGGTTGAGGGGGTTGCCGTCGTACATGGGGGGCTTGATGTTCTTCAAGTCTTCCCACACGGCGGCATCCGCGGCCTTAGAGACCATGAACGCCGGCCGCGAGGTCGACCGAGGTTCCCATCGGCCTCGCCCACGGACTCCCACGGCCGCCACGTCCATCTCCTCCATGGAACCCCTGTGGCTACGCCGCGGTTCCTCCACGTACGCTGAACCAAAATGTTCACGCCGTACTGCATCCATGTATGCATCCTCATCACGGCGCCGGCGGCTGCGTTCAGCGGCCTCCCGTCGTACACCACGCGGCAGGCTGATGTCGAACTCCTCCAGGTCCAGGTCCAGGTCCTCACCCTCGCCGACATCCCACTCCACGTCTCCTCTGGGGACCTCATCCCTGAGTCCACCATAACGTCCTCCAGCCCTGGGGATTGGCACCGGGGCTGGTGCCGGGCGTCGGGGGCGTACAGGCGTCCGCGGTGGAGCACGGCGGTTGTGGTAGTCCGCGCTGAGCCACTCATCGCGCCATTCCTCACTGCCACTGCCGGGCGGCACGCGCTCGTTGCGGCGGCCCGCGCTGTGGTGAGAGGGGGCGGTGAGAGAGGGGGCACTGGCGCTGGGGCGACTCCTGGGGGCTCCGCCGGGGGCGTGGGGTCTGCCTGGACCTGGTCCGGGTCCCCAGCCGTCGTCCGACGAGCCAGACTCCAGGGGTGGGTGGTCGCTGCCGACGCTCCCACGGGCTTCCAGCGCATCCAGCCTCTCCTGCAGGCCGCTGACGACGTTGGTCAGCGACTTGGTCTCGGCCCTGGCGATGTCCAGCTCCTTCTGCGCGCGCGCGGCGACCCCGGAGATGCGAGCCATCTCGACCTCGCCCGTGTCTACCTCGCACTCGAGGGAAAAGACCCTCCTGCGGAGGTAGACAATCCACCGCCAGGTGGTATCCGGGTCGCCGTTCCCTGGTGGGTCGTCGGGGTCCCCAGGGGGTCCTCCAGGAGGGCCTCCGCCGGGTCCGCCCGGTCCAGGGGGTCCTCCCCCGCCCGGTGGTCTGCCTCCAGGGGGTCCACTCGGTGGGCGTCCTCCAGGGGGTCCTGATGGTCCTCCGCCAGGGGGTCCCGGTGGGTCTCCGCCGGGTCGCCTCGGTGGGTCCGAGGATGGGCGCGTGATGCCGAAGTCCATGTCGTCATCCTCGTCCATGTTGCCCCACCTGGGCGTCTCGGTCTCGGAAGACTCCGAGCTCCGGTAGGGAGGAGGGGGATCCTCATCCTCACCTTCCATGGGGACGTCTCCGCCTCCTCCGCCCGTCCAAGCCACCACTTGGCGATGTCGGCGGCCTCGTTCATCCCCGTCACTGGCGGTGAAGAAGGGGTCACTGTCGTGGGGGTGTCCACCCGCTGGCCTCCGCGGCCTCTCGGGGGTCTTCCCCTTGCCCTTCCTCCGTCGATGGGCGGTGGTGCCACTGCTCCCACTGCTGCCCGTGTCCGCCTCATCCAGCGTCATCTTGGAGGAGGCGTCCCCTTCGAAAAGCTTTCGAAGGGTCTCCACTCGTGATCCTCCCGGGGGAGTCTCGCGGCGGAGTTTGGCCTCTGCCTCCTCCATTGCGGCGGCGGTGGCTGCGGCAGCCCGCACTTCGGCTTCTTCCCGAGCACGAGCCGCCTCGGCTTCCCGGGCCTGCTGCAGCCGCGCCTTCTGCGCCTCCAACGCCGCCAGCTCCGCCTCCGTCTTGGCCTTCTCCTCAGCGACTTTCCGTCGCGCGGCCTCGATGGCTTCCTTCTTGGCGGCGTCCTCCTGGGCCTTAGCCGCCCCTTCGGCGTGGGCCCTTTCCTCCGCCTCCTTCTTTGCCCTCTCTTGGGCCAGCGCCTCTTCCAGCGCCTTCACCTCGGCCTCCTTGCAGGCAATGGCATCCTGCGTCCGGCGGGCTTCCTCGTCGGTTGCCCTGATCCGGGCAGCCACTGCCTCATGGGCGGCCGCAGCCGTGAGACCGGCCGCGATGGCTGCCACTTTCGAGGCGTGGTAGTCCATGCCTCTGCCCCACTCGGTGGCTTCCTCACGGGCGATGGCGACGGCGCCCTCCACGGCAGCGTTCTGCTGCGTGGCCCGTTGCCGGGCAACCCGAAGGTTGCAGGGCGCCCCACAGACGCGCTCACAGGCGCGCGCCACGTCCCTTTGGGCGGGAGCGGCGCTGCTGCTGGAGCTGGCCTGGTCGGCCGGCATCCTCCCGCGGTGGGCCGACTCCACGTCGCTGCTGGGGCCTGCTGAGGCCTGCTGGGGCTTCAGGAGCAGCGGACGGGGCTTGGCCCTGGTCTGCCTGGCGACTTTGATGTAGTCGCCAAGGGTGGTGGAGCCGGGGTGGTGACCACCATTGGCCCGTTGGGGACTGGGGGCTGGGGTTCCGCCCTTGGCGCCTTGGGCGGCTTCGGCGGCCAGGGACTCCTGGTACTCCCGCCACCTCCGGTCCCGCCTCCTGTCCCCGGCGGACCGCTTCTCCGTCGCCGGAGACGCGCTGCTGCTGCCCTGCAGCCTGCGCTCGCTCCCCGGTTCCGGGAAGTTCTTCTCGATCACGTCCCACAGGGAGACGTTGATCGAGGCGCCCGACGGGTAGGCGTTGGGGTCCTCGTCCTCCTCAATCCCGTCGGGGCGCAGCCCTTCGCCGGGCCTGTCCGGCCGGGTCCACGTCCTCCAGCGCTTGCGGCGGAAGCGGTACTCGTACCCTTCCGCCCGCAGCCACTCCTCCACTGCCCGCAGCCGGTCCTCCCCCATGTCCTCGCGGAGCTCGAAGCTCCCGGGCATGCCGCCTTCGCACTGGGGATTGCTGTAGCGGTACTGCTGGTCCCACAGCAATCCGCGCAGCAGGCGCGCCACATGGGGGTGGGGCTGCGGCCACCTCCTACCCGCTTCTTGCCAATTCACCATGGCAGCAGGGGCGTAGTTGGTCTTGAGGTCCTTGATGTGCACTCGTTCAACTCAACGAACTGGTTGTGGTTGTTGAGGAGGGTGCTGCAGCACTGGATTGGAAGTGCGGCTGGTGCTGGTCAGCCGGTGGTTGTGGAGGTGGTTGACGCGGCCTTGCTGGTCGGCCCATGGGACTCCGGGTCGGCCGATCGGGCTGATGCAGGAGTCCTGGTCTGTGCACCTCTTTCACGGTTGCTGCGCGGTCAGGGCGATGCTCTGGACGGCGCTGCTGGCTCCGTGACGAACTCGGCGCTGTCGCTGGGCGGCACTACGAGCTGCTGCGCTGCGCTGCGAGTTGCTGCGCTGCGCTGCGAGCTGCGGGCTGCGCCGCGCTGCTCGGGGTGGGTGGCCCCGAGTGGCACGCGAGGGCTGGGTAACCCCGCGGCGGTGAGACGCTTTTGACGCGTTCCCGTGGGGGGCCGGCCACGGGACGCTGCGGGACACGCGCAAGTGAGCAGGCAGGCAAAGCACTACGCTCACAGGGGCATCAATGCGCTCATGTCATGTGACAAAGCGTTTCAGAATCCTTGCCACTCTGCAAAGAGGGAACAAAAGTATGTACAACAACACATCAGGATATGTACACATGGGGTTAAGACTGGACTGGGGTAAGGGCATCACAGGACAATAGACACTCTATCCTAACTTGTATCCCAATCCCAGGTCCGACCCTCTCAGTGGCTGGTGGGGGCGGGGGCTCAAACACAACCCATGCCCTGCCCAGTCCGGACCCTGAAACCCTGCCAATGGGAGAGGTGTCCCGCCCAGCCACAGGCGAGTTCCTGGGAACCGAGGGGCTCCAAGGCCAACCGACAGTGGCTCCTTCTGCTCCCTTAACGGCAGGTCCCAACTCACCTCTGGACCAGAGATATGGCCCCGCCATAATCCCTCAGGAGTTGGTAGCTGAAAATGGGCTGTTTCAGCCCAAACTGATATTAGCTCCATAATTCCCAAAATTGACCCCTCGTCCGGACCCGCCAGAGGTAGGGACGAGGCAACTGACCCTATGCCCTTCGAGTACGAACTCCCTGGAGCCCTCACCCAACCTGGTTCCCTCTGAGGTCCCGGCATCAGGGCAACACGGATGAGTCAAGTGGGGTCATGATGCCAAAATCACCAAAATTGGCGTCATTCCCACGCGTGGCTCGCCCGGCCAAGGTAAGGCCAATGGCTCACAGGGTAGGAGGCAGGACCTGGGACTTATATCTGAGTGTACAACTTGAATTTAGGTCCGGGCTCCCTATGGGCTTAGAATAATGGGGCCGCCAATTGACCACACGGAAGGGGGAAATTGGGGTCCCAAAATTGGGTCATTTTGGCTGCTTGAAATGAGCCAAAATCCAGTGTGCTCCCAATAGTATATCTCCACGCCGGCTAGGAGATCGGATCCGCCATTCTATACGCGATCCACCGGGAGTCCAACGGAGACTCCCATGCCCTTGGCTCTCAAAGATCTACATGCCACTTGGCGTGGTGACGATCCCAATTGGGTCCACAAATGCCAAAATGGCAAAATTGCCCACACTCACTTTGGGCTAGCGCCTTAACGAAGGTGGCTCCGCTTCGCCCACGTGGTGTGTGGACCATGGGGACCATTGCCCATAACACCCATGTCATATATGGTCCATTGGTCCATGCGTCCGGCGTGCACGAGGGTTAGAACATAGTGCACGGCGGGCAGCAAAAGTGGAAAATTGCTCAAAATTGCCAAAAATGCGCACACTCATGGGTGGGGCAAATGAGGCACATGCCCGACTTGGACCGGAGTGTGCCATAGGATTGGTATCAAGTCCTATGTGTCCAACATATCTTTTGGGCGTCGCCCAACTCCTCCGGTATTGGGAATGGCAGGGTCGCCAAGTGAGCCCATGATTTGGGATAGTCCCAAATCGCCAACATGGCGGCCACGGTATGCCAAGCTCAAGAGGAGTTATTCGCCGGGTCCAAGATATGTTGGGCACCGAAGTATGTACCCTCATAACATACTTGGGTCATGATGTCAATTGAGCGCAACGTTGAGATACACGGTCGCCACTTGACATCATGACGGGCCAAAAACGGCAAAATTGGCACAAAGACACACAAAAGTGCATTGAAAGGTGCACAATTATATTATAATATCTTTGGCTTGGGTCGTGCAATTAACTAATCCTTCTAAACACAATGACTTGACACCAATGACCTTCGATCCCACATATGTGCTCCACTTGGGGCGCCTTGAAAGGTTACGAGCGCTACTTCCCAAGTGGGCACATGAAAATATGGAAAATTGCAAAATACACACCTTGCTCCCAACGCATCGCTTCGGGATCACCACACAAGCTTCCCTTCACGAAGGTTAGGCTCGCAATTGATCGTGGGGAGTATGGAGAAGGGGCTTGCACAATATGAGGTCCATTGGCGGGCTTGTCTTGGAGCAATGGACCCGCCAAATGGGCACGCAACACCACACATGGCACATACCACATATTGCCCAAAAAGGCAGCTCCCACCACGATATGTCATGCCCCTCCAAGGGCATAACTTTGTGTCAATCGCTCATAGGAACTCAAGGAGAGTTCCTATGCAACACCAACACTTGCGCGCTACACTCGAAATTTATCTTAACGCACGCAATGTCATGGCCAAAGAGTTATAACGCAAACTCTACCCTCTTGACCATGATTCATTACACTAGCGCGCACGTGTGGAAACGCAAGGCATATGATGCTTCCTAAATTACGTCGGGAGTATTGTGAATACATCCCACGTTTCCTTATTGTCATTCTTCGCAAACAACGCGAGATATGACCTTCACAAGTGGCCTCACGAATCAACTTTGTTTTGCCCCTATCTTTAAGACAAATGGAGGGCAAGAGAAAAGGCAAGTTGATTCGTGCATAGGGAAGCACGTAGGTCCACTCGAAAGAGGTCAAATCAAGTGCGGGGATGTCGAAGTCGAAAATCCGATTTCGACATCCTGAAAAATTCGGATTAAGGTTGCGAGTATTAATTATGAAAATTGCGGAAGCATCTATGCAGTTCCTGGCTACTTTGGAGCCTTCGTGACGGATTGCGTTAAAATTTCCATTAATTACAGTTAAACTGGCGGTTACGGTAAAGTCGCGATCCAACCGCCAGCAGTCAAAACAGTGAGTATCAGAACGGAAGCGTAAAAATTGACGGAAACAATATGAAAATAAAACCCTGTTGATTCCTGATATTCTGATACCCAAATCTCCGCTGGCGGTGCATCGGTTGCCGATGCGGGGCTTTACGGCACGGAACACTTCCGTACATGGGGTTAGTGGACCGGAGACCGGTTGTATGCCGTAACCTGGCCATGGGGTTCTGGGTACCGCTTCACTCCTTCCTCTATCCTGGGCCATCTACAGATATAGCGGACACAGTATCACTACCGAGACGACCGAGAGTACACGAACACCCGAGAGCAAGGCATCCAAACCTGCCGATAATTGATCCACCTCGCCCAGAGCCCACCCATCGGGCTCTGGATCATACGGCCGAACTATTGGCCGAACTTCTGTCCGGATCGGAAGACCCGGATGAGACAGCTCTGTCGGAGGCTGTCAAGGCTAAATTGGGTATCACTGAACCCTTACCCAAGCCAGCGCCATTCTCACCTTCACCCGGATTGAGCACGTTGGCTGATGATATCAAAAGATCAAGGGTGTCCAGGTTGCTACCTAAGGTCACTTGCCCCAGCCCTTTTCATCCACGCGCCAGGACAGTCCCTATTGCTGAACTACAGGAAGTGCCGGTGACGGAGACTGAGAAAAGAGGGCTGTCAGCCCTGGCACCTCTTGCCGGCGTATCACCTTCTCGCCTAACTCCGGGGGGTGGGAAGACGGGCAGACCTATTGCCCAGGCGAACATCCAGCTGGAACTGCCGGTGTTCGACCCCAAAAATCTGCCCGGATGGGCAGAAGAATTTGCTGAGTTTCTTTTGCTGACTGGCCAATCACATGTGGATGTGGCCATCAAATGCTCACTGCTGAAACGCTCATGCAAAAAGAAATTTTTGCAAAAACAGGTGAAACAGATTGTGAAAACCTGTTCCACCTGGGCAGAGGTACTCCAAAGACTGGAGAAAACATTCCCAGTCTATGAGACTGACCTCAGTGTACGCACACAGATAGAGGAGCTACCTATGCTCCCTGAGTTTCCTTCCGCTGCGCGAGTTTCTGAATACGTGTGCGACCTGGAGTATCTGTTTTCACGAATGAACGTGGGCTCCTACGGAGCCACTGAGCCCGACCTGTGGCTCATGAGTAAGATCCCCCAACGTACGTGGGATGATTGCCGCTCTACCTCTGAGAGGAGGAGTCGGACCCACTCGTACGATCAACTGGTGGACCTTCTGATTGAGCTAGCTCTTGAGAGGGAGAATGATTCCCACATGGAGAAATTCCTCAAGAAGCACTTGGGTCGAGGAAGTAACCCTACCCCCGAACGTGGCGAAGGGAAAGGGCCTAAAAATCCCACTAACGCCAACCAGGGAGGTGGTAAAGGAAGGGGTCACCTACGTGCCATGAATGAGGTTAAACCTGATGTAGGTACCCCCCCCTTGTTCTACTGCAAACCTGTCAATGACAAGGGGGGGCCTTGTCATGCCCCTGACTGCGATCACCGCAGTAGCTGTATGCTGCAGATGAAACGACAGCAGCATACCAAGGATGGGAAACCTGTGACCCATCAGGATCATTTCAGGTGTACCATCACCTGGGGCTATTGTGGCAAACGTCGTCACTACGAAGACGAATGTCACATAAAGAAACGCTCGAGTGATAAACTCAAGCGGCAGGAGGCTGAACGCCAGAAGACCCAAACACCCACCAAAAACCCTCAGAATGGGGATAAAGGTGGTAAAGGAGGTGGCAAGGGCAGTGGCAAAGGTGGACCCCCTAACCCCCAGAGGCGCTCATCAGCGCCCGTTGCTATACCCCCTCCTGCTGCTACACCCTCTCCTGCCGCAGGTGATCCCAAGAAGCGCCCACAGGGGGATAACGCTACCCCTGAGGGGAATGACCCCAAGAAGAGGCGATTGGCCTGGATGGCCAGGTCCCTCATAGCTGCAGGGGTGGATGTCAAGTTCCCTGATGAGGAGTAGGGGGGCGGCTCCGAAGAGGAGGACTTGGTTTTCTGGATCCTCGTGAAAATCGGGGATCAAGTTTTTCGAGCGGTGCTTGACACCGGTGCAACACCTTCCATAGTGGCCCGGCGCCTGCTAAAGACTTTCAAGAAAACTAAGACCGTGGCCATAAGAGTAGGGGATGGACGTACCATCCATTCCTTGGGGGGGGTCGATGTGACTATATGCCTGGGCGACGAAACCGTGACCCAACACTGCAGAGTGCTGGACACCGACGCCTTTGACATCGTCATTGGTATAGACTTCCTACGAAGAAACACCCGGGTAAAAATGCTGTCTCTGCAGCGCCCCTATTCTTTGCACTGCGACTTTGGCAGTGGGCTGTTCTCCGTACCTTTGGAGCTGTCAGGACGAAAAGAGTCTGGGCTGCGCTACGCATCCAAGACTAACTATCGTACTGAAAACTACCAATTGGCCCGTCACGTTCTTGAAAATGGACTGGCGGCCCTTCAGGTAAACCTGGATGAGATCCAGGTCGAATTGTTTGCGAGCCAACAACAGCACATCATGCAGTTGTACTGCTCGAAACAATTGAACAATGCTTTCCGTTTCTTCTGGAAAGCAATGGGCCTAGCGTATGCTAACCCTCCCTTCTCCCTGCTCGCGAAGGTTCTAACCAAAATCGCTTATGAGGGAGGAAGGGTTGTCATGTGCACCCCTGACTGGGGCTGCTCTGGTGAACATGCTTACTGGCGCCGTATGCTAGATCAAATGACCGTGGGAAGAGTGCGACTCCCCGACGGCCCCATCTATGTGCCTGAGGACTCAGACACAGCTATGCAGGCCCCTGAGTGGGCCAGTTTCCTGTCCATCGTTGATGGATCTCTCAATCCTGTACCCCTGTGTGACCTCGACCAGGTGCTACTGAAAGAGGTCATGGCCGAAAATCGTGGCCTGACCCTTTCTGATCTCAAAAATCGATCGCCTGAGCACCTATCTGCCACACTTACAGGGTGTGAGTCTCCCGATGGCTTTCTGGAACCTGCAGCTGTAAAGGAGGATGCTGACGACCAACTGTCTGAGATCGCCAGCACTAATCCTCCTGTTGATCCCAGCTGTGTTGACCTAAAACACAGTGCCTTCCTAGCCCAGCTGTTGCTGGAGGAGGTAGATCTGGAGTCAACCTCTGAGCCCGCTTCCCCTGTTGGGAAGCCAGTGCTACACATGCAGCCTATGCACACAGGTGAACCCGTGGCCCGGATTGGTGATGCTCTGGCGCGGCCTGCTTCTAATAACATGCCACTGTCTGAGCATGACACTCAGGAACGCCGGCGGCTGTGGTACCTGAATGCCGAAGGTATTGAGCGCCAAGAGAGGCTGCAATACCTCAGACAGGCCTGGAAATCCTCCATCTGGTCTGAGGAGGACGATGATTCCTATACGCTGCCTGATCCTGAGATACCGCTAGTGTATTTTCTGCACTATGGGCAGCAATGTTCCCCTGAATGGGACGATGGTTCTGTGCCTGCCGAAACTGCTGATCGGCAGAAAAAGAAAGAACATGGAAAGAGCAACCTCCATGCTGAGGAGGATTTCCTGCAGAAGCTTGAGGGTCTTAACCTTCAGCCCCGGCTGAAGAAACTGCTGATAACCTATGAGGAGGTATACGGCGCCTTGCCGCCCCCTCTCTCTTGTAAAAAACTGGTCCGGATGGACCTGAAACTGAAACTTGAATTTGAAAAGACGCGAGTGTGGCGTCGTCCCTATCCCGCTCCACAGGAACAGGTTGAAGAAATCGAGCGGCAGATCCAGGAATGTATTGATGCTGGCCTCGTTGAAGAATATAAGAAGGGGGACTACCCCCATCACTGCAGTCCCTGTTTCCTGGTTGCCAAACCAGGGTCGACTGCCCTACCACTGGTTGTTGACTATGGTGAGGTCGACAAGAAAACCCAGAACCACTCAGGGAGTATTCCTAGCATGGAAAATAACGTGGAGCGTATTGACAAATGCAGGTACAAGACCAAAATGGACAAACGCTCTGGTTTCTGGCAGGTGGACCTAACCGCCGCAGCTCAGGAGCTGCTGGCTGTTATAACCCCTAAGGACCGTGTCTTTAAGTGGAAGGATATGCCTTTCGGGGTGGCTAATGCCCCAGCGCTCTTCCAAGAGCTAATGAACAAAATTTTGTACATACTGAGGCGCAGGCCTCTAGTACAGGAGTTGATTTCTCGGGGTGCAGAAATGGAGGCCCACATCGACGACGTGAGTTTGGGTACTAATACCCAAGAGGACCATGTCCTTCTCCTCCGTGAATTTTTCATTGTTTGTCAAGAAAACCATCTCCGAATCAAATTCGAAAAATGTGACTTTATGAAAGAGGAGATGAAATATTTGGGTTTCGACGTGGGGTATGGTTGGTGGAAACCAGCCGCGTCTAGGATGCAGCCCCTACAGGACATGCAGATTCGCGATGACCCTAAGAAGGGTCTACACAACGTGAGGAGTTTTGTGGGCGCCTGTAATTTTTATTGGCGTCACATCCACAATTTTACTTACTCCTCTGCTCCCCTCACTGACCTAATCAAGAAAACTACACCCTGGAGGTGGACCGCCAGGGAGGAGGAATGTTTCCAGGAGTTGAAGAAGAAAATTGCCTCCTCCAACTGCCTGGGAGTGCCCCGCCCTAAGGGCGAGATAGTCCTGATCACTGATGCCAGTGATGTAGGGGGGGGTCGAACGATCTAACAATGGCAAGAGCTTAACCCCGCTGAACTAACCCACTGCCATTATCGTACTAGTGGACTGAACCGTGATGGCTCGCTGAAACATGACTATCCTACCAGTGACTGGCGGCTGGTGCCACTAGGACACTGGAATTGGAAATGGAACCAAGCGCGTTCCAATTACAGCACCTATGACCAGGAACTCCCGGCCGGTATGTTGGTACTTTCGTCACAATCCCGACTCCTGGGATCTAATCCTATTGACTGCCTATGTGACCAGGAACCTGTGAAGTCTTTTCAGAAGGGCCCACCGCCAGAGAAAGCAAAACTAAAACGGTGGTGGACTTACCTGAGCCAGTTCAGGTTGACAGTTCATCATATCCCCGGTATAAAAAATGAACTGTCTGACTATATATCGCGCAATAACTTCGATGCGCTTATAGGTGAGAGCTCTGAGGCGCTCGCCAAAGAGACTTTCCAGCGTATGGATGTCCAACTTGACCTGTCCATGCGCACTGCTGGAATCCTGGAGGGTTGGAGTCTAACAAACTATCAGTCAGAGTACAAAGAAATTCTCCAAACCCTCAGCACTGGTCTCGAACCCCGTGTCATTGACGGGCACCAGTGGTATAAAAACAATCAGTACCTCTTCTACGAGGACCGGATTGTTGTGCCTGAAGCCCGACTGGATGGGTGCCTACAGTGGTCCCATCTCAGTTCTGGTCACACTGGCGCTAATCGCTCATTGGACTTCTTCCGTGAGTGTTTCTACTCTAGTCTAACCCTGACTGAACTGAGGTCGCGTATGCAGACCATTTCGGATGCTTGTGGCTGTCATGCCAGCAAGCAAAGCGACAGTAGGGATAGGGGCCTGATTTCCAGCTTACCCATACCCTCTTGTGCTAACTCTCTTCTCTACGTGGATTTCATCCACGGCCTACCACGCTTCGGCGGCTATGATAGTTGCCTAGTGGTCACCTGTGGCCTATCTCGCTTCACCCGTGTGTTCCCTTGCAATAGGAAAATCACAGGTGAGCAGACTGTGAAACTGTTGGTCGAACAATGGTTCGAACCCTATGGAGCACCTAAGCAGGTGCACTCTGATGAGGATGTACGCATCCGCAGTGACACTGGGTGGTACAAACGAGTGCTAAATGCCGTCAACGTGGAGGTAACCACAGGTGTGCCCTATACCCACACGTCTAACCCTCTCTATGAGAGACAGAACCGTGTGGTAAAGCAAAACTTAAGAATCCTGATGAAACAGGAGCGTACCAAGGACTGGGTACGCCTAGTGCCCTGGGCAGTGCTGACCATGAACTCACAGCGGAGCTCCTCTACGGGTTTCACCCCCCACGAACTGTTCCATGGAGGACGACCTGCATGGTTCTTCAAAACCCCCTTTCCTGAGGACTTCAAGAGCCCTGTGGGAGATTGGCTGGAACACAAGCAGTCTCTGGCTAACCAGGCTGGGACTAACCTGAGACACATTCGTGACCGTGAACTGAGCCGACGGAACCGCCTACGGCGACCTGCCAGCTTCAAGGCTGGTGACCTTGTTTTGGTTCACCATTCACGCCTACCCTCCTGGCCACGTAACTGCCTACAGGACCCTTATTTTGGACCCTATCGTATCATCAGGATAGATGGGTCCAGGATCCATGTCAGGTGCAGTCCACGTCTAGGTGGTGAACTGCTGTGTGCACCTAAACAGTTGAGGCACTATCACTCCCCTGACGATTTGTCTCGGGACGAGTGGCGCCTCAGCGACAGTGAGGTCGAGCGTATAGACCTAGAGAACGCTGCCAGTCCAGAGGAGGCAGACGAACTCGAAGAGATGACTGCGGATGAGATGGCAGTCGATGGTTACTACGTGGTTGCAGGTATTGCTCGCCCAGAGTATAAACAGGGCTGGAAGTTCCTAACCCTGTGGGATGGCTATGGGTTATCTGAGGCGACCTGCGAACCTATGTCAGCCTTCATACAACCAGATGGGAGTATCAACCCCATCTTCCGCTCCTATCTCGTTGAGAACAACGAAGGGCAGCTATTAACCCGTGCTGAGACTCTTTCCGAGCGTAAAAGGAAAAACTAATTTCCCAGTGTCAGTCTACTGACTGTGTTCTAACCTCACAGGTGCAGTGAGCACTGCACTGACCCTGTCTGTGCCGTGCAGACCCATGCCTATGGTTTCCAGCGTGGACCATGTGGCCGCTTATCAGGTTTGCAGCCACCCAGCGAGTGTATGCCTTGTTGACCATGTGTTGCATGGGGACTGCCCTGATGTAATGACCTTGGGGAGCCAACGAAGAACGGTGGCTTACTACACCAGGGGGGAATGACAAGCAAGGTGTTATGAGGCAAGGTGTGTCTTCCCTCCTTGGGGACAAGCGAGCCCACAGTTAGGACCCCTTACTGGTCCAGATCCAAGGGGTTCTACCCTTCCTTACAGTGTTTACCATACCCCTAAGTGTGCTACGTATGTCTGTGTCTGTCTCACTTCTCTCCCCGGCGTGGCTCCCAACTCAATGGGCCTCGCTGATGTCGGACCGAATGTCCTAGTCAGTTCAGTACCACTCCTATGGCGCCCAATTTCTGTGCTGGCGCCTATCCTTCGGGGAAGACGGCAAAAGCCCTACCTACTAGAGGGGAGGGGTGGCCAAGTGTGCTAAGGGCATACAAAACGCCCATCTTTGCTAAAGGCCAAAAGCTAACGCACTCCCCTGCCCACGTGGAAAAGCACGCGGGACAGGAGACACCACTACACTACACTCACTAACGCCAGCACCGGCCTTCGAAGGCAGGGTGAGCACTCATCACCTGCACTCAACTCCCGCCAAGCCTGCTGACCCTAACACCTACACACGCTACTTGGTGTTGCTGTCAATGAGGTCTCGGGTCCTATTGACCCTCCTGTGAGAAAGCAAGAGAACACAGCGCTACTAAGCGGCTGTGGCCTAACAGGGACGCCACTACGCGTTTCCCTGTCAGGGCTTGGAGGGAGGCAGTGCTCAGCGTGCGTGCACAGCGTGGATGGCGGTGAAGTCGGACTGCACTCATCACTCCTGGTTGAGCTGCAGTTATTTGTTAATGTGATCCGCGCAGCATATTTTAGCGCTGCCAAGAGGGACTGCACCAATCGCCCTTACCTTCCCACCTGTAAAGCGAAGGCCAATGACTGAGGTTCAAGACTGAGGAACCAAGACAGCCTCCACGTGTTATACGCTTCTCAGGGTGCCCTATAATACGCTGTTCCTGAACCTCAGTACAAGCAAGCAAGCTTAAGGAACTCCACCCGTTCTCTTAAAGAACGTAGGGTGGAGCCCCTGGGTAACCTAAACAAGGTTTACCGTGCGCACTTCGCGTGGCCTACCCTTTGATGCGTCATATGCATGCACAGGTATGCACCATCACTCCATTTCCTGTTGTTTTTACCTAATTTAACCCAACATAACCAATCACAAGCGTGACTCAACCAGGAGGTGAGCTCCTCCTGGGCTTACCTACCTTACTCACCACGCATCATGTGAATGCTGAGGAAAACACGAGCGCAAAACAACCCTACGCGCTTAAACAAACCTACGGCGAATTATAAACCACCCTAAGCGATTAATGCACTGTGTGTCATGCACGCTTCCCTTGTCTTGTTTCTTGCAGAAAGAGGAGAGAAAGTGGCGCACTACACAGCGCAAAACAAGCCCAAGCGTATTGAGCGACCCTACTTTAGCGCTACGGCTACACACGAGCAAACAAACACGAGCAAGCACTTTCTTTTCTTACCTGTGAAGAGAGAACAAGGGTGAATTGGGGTACAGGGAAAGCGCCACAACGTGTGAATGCCTCAATTAGGCACGTGCATCGCGAGCACAGCGCATATTCTAACCCTACGTGCGCGCTGCGCGCTCCATTCGCATCGCATACCTTTCATTCCTGTTTTGACCTGTGCAGAGCAAGAGAGAGGACAACCCGAACCCCCAACGAACACGGCGTTGACAACCCCAACGTTTTGACGAAGCAACCAGCAGGAACGCGATGCATGCGTGTGAAATGACACTGGCATACCTGAGAGGTGGGTTGTCTACGTGCTCTGTGGTGTGGGCTGAGTTTGAATACTTTTCCCTAAAGTTTATAAAATTTTTGATGCAACTGTGAAAAATTTTCCTTTAGAACTTTAAAAACTACGGCTCATACCTTCTTTTTCAAAAACCATTTACGCTTGCGCAACCTTGTTTTTGAAGTCCGCTTCTGTTGCGCTTGTCTGCGACATTGAGTTTTGGTGTAAAAATGACGATTTCTCGCGTGATTTCGGCAATTTTTAGCGATTTGACTT
Organism: Eutreptiella sp. 'Long Island Sound 2002'; assembly: GCA_964036045.1. Taxonomy (NCBI): domain Eukaryota; phylum Euglenozoa; class Euglenophyceae; order Eutreptiales; family Eutreptiaceae; genus Eutreptiella; species Eutreptiella sp. 'Long Island Sound 2002'. The sequence goes on from OZ038391.1 coordinate 14,691,832, forward strand.
CCTAAATCGCTACACCTTTCGCTAAACCGCAGGAATCACTCCCTGTTGGTTACATTTTCTATTTTTTTCAGCTCCTGGAGGTTTGTGTCCTCCATTGGGAGTATTGCTCCGCCCTAGCCCTTGGTCAGGACGTTTACTAAAACACTGTTTATACAGCAATAGCCGTCCGCATTAGAGCGTTCGACTGTACCCTAGTGGGCAAGCATATATGCTCTAGGGAGGGAATCCTGGGTTCAAACCCCACTACCCCCAAATTTTTACCAAAAGTTTTTGTCGCACGCTGGCGACTTTTGAGGAATGCCCCATCGAAGGGACATCATTCACGGTACATTACACTGTTTTTCGAGGGTACCTACAGTGTGATAGGCTTCTATGAACTGATGAGGATGTTTTTGGTAAGTTTAATGCATTTTCTGAGGTAATTTTGTGAATATTTGAGCCTTTTTCCTTGGTCCTACTAGCTTAGCTAACTAGTACTCCGGGAGGGAGTAATAAAAAGTCACTGCCATGTCTTTCTTGGAGGGCTTGATCCAGGCCAAGCCCCCCTTAAAACCCTTTTGTTGATGCTAAAACTAACTTAAGTATTTTTATCTCTCTTTTGAAGCCTAAAGTACACTTTCTCAAAGTAACTAGGGTTGTAACCCTAGCCCCCCATGAAGTTCACCCCTACCACTCAACTGAGCGGAGGTATCTTCCTTCATGGAGGATATACCGAAATAAAATAGGCATTTCATGCTTTGGGCCTTGGAGGTTAAGCCTAGTGGTCTCCCACCCCAAGACCCCTATACTCAATTGTTTCTATCACTTATTGTGATTCTACTTTTTAACTGTTTCTGAATTCAGTTGCTTGGCCAAGTCACATTCTGTGTCTGGCCTGACACCTATGCCCCACATTCCTAACCAGCACCATTTCACCCAAAAGAGTGCACATGAAGTGCTTGATGCTATCTTGGAGGCTAGAGTCAGTCCAGTTTTCATATAAAATCTTTTGTATTATCCATTTGTGATTGAATCTTTGTGTTTATACCTGCTTTGTCTATCTGCAGCCCTTCTGTGTTACACTGGATTTCAAACTATTCATAGATTCGATCCACATCCTGTTCTTGCTCTACTTGCTCCTTTGGTTTTGGGATTTCACCATCAAAAACCTGCAGGATTTCATCAAAATCTATAGGGCACTAATCAAGGACATCTTTCTCCTACCCTGCCTATGGTGTCGACCCATCCACCACTGCGTTTCCAGAGGCAACTACTGCCAGTGAGCCACTGGCCTCCAGTTCTGCGCCGTGCTGGTATGCGGCGGATTATCACCATCCTCTACCCGCTACGGGAGCATATGTGGATGTTCCTGGGTATGCAACCCTGAGTGGGCTGAGGAGAGGCCCTGAGCCATGCGGGAGCAGGAGTAGAGGATCGGGGAGATCCTCCAACAGGTCCCTGACGCGGTCGGAGATTAAAGAGGCCCTCCGAGGAGCCACCTCTGAACTTGTTGGTGATCTCACTCAAGAGATTTGGGCTAAACTGGAGCCCCCGATTCCTCCCCAAGTGTCACCTACCATCATGGGAGTTTCACCTCACCGAGTACAAGCCAATCACCTGGTGGCGGGGTTGACAAACACCCTGGGAAGCCTGAGGAGCCTACCGATGCCGACCCCTGCTGTGATACCGAGAAGCCCTTTCATACCAAGAACGGCCCAGCCTCCCTACAGCCACGTGGAGAATTCCACGAGAGCCGAGCTTGACCGGCTAGGGTTGACAGCCCTGAGGGCAATGGTTGACGTGGAGCCCTACGGCTCTAGTGACCTAGGCGGAGACCCCTCTGACGATGAGCCGCCGTCCATGACTTCTACTTCGCCCTCGAAGGACGACGACACTGAGGAGCCCGAGAACCCGAGCGGTCGGAAGAAGAAGAAGAAGAGGAAGACCAAGCGCCCTGAGGGACGCAGGTCTCAGGAGGCTAAGGCAATCGCCACCTCCAAAATTGTGGTGAACTTGCCTGAGTTCACAGTCAAGGATCTCAGCGAGTTCGCTGAGAACTTTGGCCGGTTCCTCCGAACGACCGGCCAAACCCATGCTAGTGGGCGAGTCAAGTGCGATCTGCTCCTGCAGTGCTGCAAGACCAAGTACCTGGAGAAGCAGGTCAAGCGGATCGTGGCGAAGTCCGCCACCTTCGCCGACGTGTTGGTTGCCTTGGAGAGGCAGTACCCTACCTACGAAACCGACCTCTCCATCAGGGCCGAGATCCAGAACCTGGCCGTGCTACCCAACAACCCCAAACCAGCCAAGATCTCCGAGCTCGCACTGCAGCCTGTGAATACATAACAAGCATCGAATGCCAGTTGCGTGAATGAAGTGCTGTATGATACTTCGATCTCTGGACAGGGTTTTTGTCTTCGAATTTGTGAAGTGTCTATGTATTGGTGCCCCGTCCAAAGATCCTGCGCAGAGGTTTGTCGATTTGGGATTTTGGATTTTCGAGAAACAAGAGGAACAAGAGGACAAGAGAGTTCCCAAGTCGTAAACCACAACACAGCTTCAGGCATGTGCATGCAGAATGTGGAGCAAATGGGTGGAGCCAACTTTGAAAACGGACTCTTGAAACATTGGGCTTGAATTGCGGACCAATGCATCCCCGCTGCAATCATCAGTGCATTCGTGCCCATATCTGTTGTCAGCATTGCTCAGAAAAGCTCCACACATGATCCCTGTTTCAAAATGGATCCTGTTACAACATGGCCCCAGGCAAGTGCATGCGGAATGTAGACGAAATCGGTGGAGCAAGTTTTGAAAATGGGCTATTGAAACATTGGGCTTCAATTGCGACCCAATCCAACCTTATTGCAAGCATGAGTGCACTTGTGCTCTTTTGGTTGCCAACGTTGCTCAGAAAACCACAGACCATGACCCCCGTTTCAAAATGGATCCTGTTACACCACGGCCCCAGGCAGGTGCATGCAGAATGTGGAGCAAAATGGTGGAGCCACTTGTGGAAACAGAGTGTTGAAAACATTGGGCTTGAGCTGCAACCCAATCCAACCTTACTACAAGCATCAGTGCACTTGTGCCCATTTTGGTTGCCAACATTGCTCAGAAAAACCCCACACATGACCCCTGTTTCAAAATGGACCCTGTTACACCACGGCCCCAGGCAGGTGCATGCAGCATGTGGACCAAATTGGTGGAGCCAGTTTTCAAAACAGACTGTTGAAAAATTGGGCTTGAATTTCGGACCAATGCAAGACAGCTGCAAGCATCAGTGCATTCGTGCCCATTTTCGGGTGCCAAGGTTGCTCAGAAAACCCCCACACATGACCCCCCTTTCAAAATGGATCCTGTTACACCACGGCCCCAGGCAGGTGCATGTAGAACGGAGCAAATTGGTGGAGCCAGTTGTGAAAACAGAGTGTTGAAACATTGGGCTTGAACTGCGACCCAATCCAACCTTACTGCACACATTAGTGCAACTGTGCCCTTTTGGTTGCCAACATTGCTCAGAAAAACCCCACACATGGGGGAATGTTTGCCCGGCGCGCGCCCGGCGCGCACTCGGCGCGCGCCCGGCGCGCTACCTTTCTATTAACTATCCCGACTTCAGCCCGAGATTTACCCTCTGATGGAGAAGGTCCCCATGGTGGGGAGAAATCAACCTAGTAAGGAGTGGATGTGGTGGAAACGAGCAAAAAATGGAAGAAAATTGGTGAAACCGGGTGAGAATCCAAATATACCATATCCCGAATGTGAAAGAAGCATCAAAATACCTGTTGTCAAACAACAATAATGCCCATAGGATCACAAAGTATGGGGTTCTAGGACGGCTAGACGTCCAAATAGTTGCACTGCGCGCGCTGCGCTTAGTGCACCCCCTAAAGGGTCACCGGTGGGGCACAGGTCAAAAAAGATGCCCGGCGCGCGCCCGGCGCGCGCCCGGCGCACTAACGCTCCCCCCATGACCCCCATTTCAAAATGGATCCTGTTACACGACAGCCCCACGGAGGTGCATGCAGAATGTGGACCAAATTGGTGGAGTCAGTTTTCAAAACGGACTGTTGAAACATTGCGGTACAACTGCGACCCAACGCAACCCTGCTCCAAGCATCAGTGCATTCGTGCCCATTTTGGTTGCCACCATTGCTCAGAAAAACCCCACATATGACCTCAGTTTCAAAACGGATCCTGCTACACCCCAGGGGCAGCTGGGGCAGGTGCATGCAGAATGTGGACCAAATTGGTGGAGCCAGCTTTGAAAAAGGACTGTTGAAACACTGGGCTTGAAATGCGACCCAATCCAACCATACTGCAAGCATCAGACCCCGTTACACCACAGCCCCCAAAATGTACCTAAAAACACCCCAAAATGTCCCAAAAAATCCCCTGCAAAACCTCCCAAATTGTGCCACCCACCCCACCCCCAAAGGCAAAAGGCGCCGGGCAGCCTTTTTGATAACCCAGACCTTCGTCCATAACATGCAGCTTTGGGCCCCATCCCTAGCACACACTCCGAATCGTGGCCAAAGATGCCAATTGCACATGCAGTAGGTAGCAAACACATGGCGTCACTCTGCCGTCGTCCTTCGGCCTCGCTGCCCCCCCAACACACACACACACACACAACTAGGTGCGCTGTAGACGTTGGGTTCTCTCAGAACTAGTAGGAAAACAACAGGAGTGGTGAGTGGGCTCGCTGGTCCTTTGGCAGAAGAACAGCTTGAACATGTTTGCCACCCGGTTCACAGGGGGGAGGAGCAGGCAGTCAGCAAATAGTACGTACAACGGCTGTCTGTAACATTGGTACTGCCGGTCTCTGGGACAGCAGCAAAACCTGCCTCGGCAGCAAAACCCCCATCTGTTTCGGATGCATGATGGCATTCTGCGCATCACAATGAGGCAAGGCTCAGACCATTGTCTCATTTGCACTTCAAGCAAGTCCCGTAGGCCAACTGTGAAGTGGCAGGGCCATATAACGAAGCCAACAATATCCATAGTCACTGGGTGACCTATGTCCATACCTGCAATCGCAGCGTATTTGGCACTGAGATATCCCGTATCCACACTGTATGGTGCTGTCAGTGTGCTTCGAGGCCCGTGTGTGGCTATGTGTCCCCCCACTGCTTGTCTAAGCCATGCCCAAAATGATGCAGGGGAAATATCAGTGTGCCTTGAAATGGGACAAAAAATGGGACCTGTCTAATCATGATGTGCAAATGGGGTCATGGATAATTCAAATGCGCAGCGTCCACAAAAAAAGGAGGTCTCCGATGGCGCCACAAAAGTACGGTCCCCGCAGGTAGTGTGGCTCGAACACAGCACAGTCTAGACTTCATGGGGCACCCGCACTGTCCGGCGAGGACGAGGAGGGCATGACCGTGCCACCCTTCGACACAAAGGCTACGGCCCTCCTCAATGGGATGTTCCCCAGTGGTGCAGACAGGCCGCAGCAATGCAAAGCAGGGGACCATGAGCAAACGGAAGCCTTGGGTTAACGCGCTGACGCATTCGATGACGCACAACGGAGCACGTCCTCCTCCGCTCATCACAATCGCAGGCGATTTGATAATATAAGCAAAAACGTCCGGCAATCAATCTGCCAGGGGACCCCAATCACATGCCAACTGTTTTCAGAAAAGTGCTCTTACATTGTTCGGTGCGCACCTGACCAGCCACTAGCGTCCGGCAGGGAAACTGGTTCTCGGGAGGAATCCCGAGGCCACTCAGTAGTACCCGCCCCCCGCACCACCAGAACTCAGTAGGAACGTGCTGCGTCCCGCGTGTGGCTCAGTAGGACCCTGCTCCATCCGATCATGTCTGAGCCGGCAGACGCTAGTGGCAAGTCTGGTGCGCACACAATGAATGGGACTGCAGGACAAGCAATTGTGCACAGAGTCGTGCAATGCATTGTATCCTCCCGGATGGATGAACGAAGATGCTGACCGTGATGCATGCCCCGTGAACGTACGGCTGGGCAGGTTGCAGGGTCCTGCTTGGCATACCTGCATAAGTGGCACCAGTACCTAGAACAGCGTCACCCAGATGTACCAAGATGCTGATGCATCCACAGCACCACAAAGCGAAACAAGAAAGTGCAGGCCCCCAACAGCAATATCCGAGTCACAATCTTCAGCCAATCGGAGTGAAGCATCTTGCGAGCGGCGGGGACGTCAACGAAAGGGTCCGCATACCCAACCTCAATGCACTCTGCCAACTGCATCTGCATGCGGCGTTCGTCTCGCGTCAACGTACACCCGATGGCCATGAGAACCAGGCCGCAGAGCAGCCACATCCAAATGCAGATGTTGAAGGCCCTGACACGGCCCATGGGGCCCACGAGTGCAGCAGCAATCACAGGGCCAAACCCTTTGCCCACGTCGTCCATGATGCAGAAGATCCCAAAAACGGTGCCCCGGACCTCGGGCTTGTTGACGTTGAGGAACACCGTGCGGATGTTCCCTCCGGTGATGGTGACAAGGAGCCCCCCGGCGGCGGCCGTTGCATACAGCATCGTGGGCCGCTGGGGATTCACATCGGAATTGATCACGGCCAGCGTGGGGAAGATCCCCAGTATAGTGCTCAGACCCATGAGGACCGGCATCATACCCTTGCGCCAGTTGTACACGCGCTGCCCCAGGAGCCCCCCCAGGAGGGACCCAACCCCATTGGCAAAGCCAAACACCACCATCACCTCCGTGGCTGCCTGCACGGAGAGGCCTTTCTCCTGAGCCAAGAAGTCGTTGAAGTAAGCAATGATCACACCCCAAGGGACACACCCCGGAATCCCCTGCACAAACCCAAAAAGGTTCGAGGGGATGGTAAAGATTTCGCAAACTTTCCGACAGGTTACCGCCTGTTGGTACTGCCAACCATCACCGGACGTTCCAACGTATCTGCCCTTGAGCGCCAGCTCATGTCTGCCGCGCATGGGCTCAGGCAGCAACAGCACCACGATGGCCGCGGCCAGCCCCGCAAGACCCACAGGCAAAAAAGGCACCTGCCAGCCCAGTGAGGGGCCCAGCATGCCCGACAGATACTGCCCCGCCAGCGTGCCCAGGAGCGTGCAGCTAGTCCAGACGGCGGTTGCAGCGGTGCGCGTTTCCACGGGGAACATATCCCCAGCCAAAGAAGCGGTCAAGGGAGACACGGCCCCTATCGTGATGCCCATGAGGGTACGGCAGATCAGCAGCTGCCAATATGCAGTGACAAAAAAGGTGAGCAAACAAGGGATCTTGCCGAGCAGAAGGATTGCTGCAAACAACTGACGGCGGTCCACGCAGTCCGCCAGATACCCCGTTATCAGGGCCGCCGGGGCCCCAATCATGAAATATCCAAATCCCAATTCACCCCCCAACTTCCAGTCCCTTTGGGCCTCCGTGAAGTTGAAGTAATGGCCAATCGCCGTCAAATTGGGGGCCAAAAGGTTTGTGTCCGAGAAGGCCACTGCACTCACAAACATATACACGATGACAGCCTTTCTGGGGAGGCGTGCCCCTGAGCCTGAGCACACTTTTTCAGTCTTGAAGGCAGGGTCCAGCTCGGCAAGTGCTCCATCGTCTTCCACATCGTTCAAAGGTTTCCGGTATCCATCATTGAGACAAGGGGACATGTGGGGCTGTAGGGCTAGTCTTCCCCTGTCGACACATGCAGAATCTAGAATCAGAAGTCGCCTGTGAGAAAAGTGGAGGGAAAGAACTTCAGTACGTAGAAAACAAGGCGGTCAATTGGTCCTGAAAGGGTGGCATGCAATATTGGATGTCTGAAGATGAGCCCAACTGCCTCACCAAAGCAAATTATGGGCAAGGGGGGAGGGGCTCAGATTTGGGCGAGTGTGTGGTTTGGGTACATTTTGAGGAGGCTGAATGAACAATCACATGTGCTGCCGTGACCCGGTATCACCTCTCCTACCCCCATGCCGGGAACGGAAATGGGGCAAGCCCCCCCCCCCCCCATCCCCATCCCCATCCCCAAGATATAGACATAAGGCAACCTGTCTTCCAGGACTGAGATTCCTGGTTCACACAGAGATGGGCCAACCCCCGAAGGAACTCTGGGCTATGGCACATGTGCACAGGCGGCAGACAGCAGAAAGCGCAGAAAGAAAATGGGCTCGTCAGTGGCCTATAAGACCATAGGTACCTTTCTGTCACAGAAGATGGGACACGAAGATGCCTGTGAGTGGGCCACAGATCAATGCAAAGCAGTGGGTGTGCAGCGGTACGCCAATGGCCCACGCTAAGCTTTACCCACCGGACCTGTAAATTCGACCTAGATTCTGAGTTCATAAGCCACCCATTCTTCCCTTCGCATGTTGCGTCAGGTCACTGCTTTCTGTCGGCCGCTGCGGCTGGTGCTCTTGCTGGTGTCGTTTCCGCGTTCGCAGAGCCCAGTGGTTGGTGTGCCGGGGCTGTGCTGGTTGTGGCAGGATGTGCCGTTTGCGCGTTAGCAGCGCCCAATAGTTGGCGTATTGGTGGTTGTGCTGATTGTTGCGGGGGTCGTTTGACGCTTTTTGCTGTCCACCCACCTCCGTCCTCAGGTCGTCCACAACCTGCCTCGTTGCGTTCCCGTGTGCGTGAGGCCCGGGTGCCCTATTCCTGGGTGCTGGATCCCCTGAGCCCAGATAAATAACGGCGCTGTGCCGCGGGGGCCCCAGGGTTGGCTCCCTCGGTGCCTGATCCCCTGCGCGCACTGGTGGCTCCACAGAACGCCTCAGGGGCCCCAGTGGTGGCCCACTGGGCGCTGGGTCCCCTGGGCCCAGGCAGACAAACACTTTGCACTGCAGGGGCCCCAGGGTTGGCCCTCTGGGTGCCGCATCCCCTGTGTGCACTCAGCATCAGGGCGGTCCTTAACTTAAAAAAAATGTGTTCCGTTACACCGTTTTCCCAACAAAGCCCGTGAGCACACCACGTGTTGGCGGTGGGCGGTTGGTGGTTGGCGGTTGGTGGTGGTTGGGGATTGGTGGTTGATGGCGGTTGGCAGTGGTTGGCGGTTGGCAGTGGTTGGCGGTTGGCAGCAGTGGTTGGCGGTTGGCAGTGGTTGGCGGTTGGCAGTTGGTCGCCGCTGGCGGTTGGCGGCGGTTGGCGTTTGGTGGTTGGTGGTTGGTGGCAGTTGGTGGTTGGTGGTTGATGGTCCCTTGGGGCGGTCTCTAAGGGCGGTCCTTAACAAAAAAATCTAGTCCCTGAAGGACCCCCTTGCTCAGCATTTCACGTAACTTCTCAGGGGCCCTGCTGGCCCACTGGGAGTCTGATGTCTGGGCCGACCCCATTGTGGGGTCACTAGATCTGCTCGGCGGCCACTGTTCCTGTTGTGCGAAATGGCGGTGCAGGGGGACACTGGGTCTGGCTGGGGGGGCCATGGGTGGGGTGGGGGGGACCTGGGCGCCCCTGGGTGGGTTGCGGGTGTTGGTGTGGGGTGTGGGCTGAGGGGCCCTTGTCGTCCCTTTCCCCCTCACGGCTGGTCTGCCCCTGGTGGGCTCCCCCTCCTGTTGCGCAAACAGCCCATCTGGGCTGCGGGAGACACCCCCCACCTGATGCCGGGTGAGCAGGGGTTGGCCTGGCACCCGGTAGTGACGGTTCTGGCTGGCCAGGGCATCCCCTGTGTTGTCGCTGCCCCCCATGCGCATGCTCTCCCATCCTCTACTTTCCGGTTCCCTGTTCCCGCTGTCCTGGCTGCCTCCCCTGCCTCGCTGCCCCCCTCCTCCTTGTCTGCTGCACTCGCCCTCGTCCCTCCTGGTGTGGCTCCCGCGTTCTGTGTGGCTGTGTTGCTCCTCCCCCTGACCGTTGGCGCTCCTGGGCGCCCCTTTTGCGCACCCACTCCTGTCCCACCTGCCTGCCCCCCTGCATGAGGATTTCACGTCTCCGCACGATGTTGACTGTCCCGCGCGCAGTGGGCAAGTCATGGCCCTATTGCCACCCCCCTGGAGGGCACCCCCCGGCGCGCGGGGCACAGCCCCGGCCCTTGTGGAGCCCCCTCCCCCCACAACAACAACGAGAGGGGGGGGGGGGTCTGCAAGGGGGGGCTGGGGTACCAACCACTATTGCACAGACGGCAAGTACCGTTTTCGCGACTTGCCCTCATCCTGGTTTCAATCGGTAGTCTGCCAGACACAAGATCGACTGGAACAAGCTATTGATTCCAAGTGGCAGCTACAACAGCGAAGGGGTGGCTGGATCGTGTTCCACGCCCCATGCAGCTCCTACATGCAATCTGCAAAATATACACATGAATTGTGGCCTCATTTGTTGCTGCTGTTTGGGGAAATGGCACGCGAAATGCAAAACGCGAAACATTGTTTCGAAACCCTCTTTTTACAAATTCTTGTGACATTTCTGATCAGTTCTTACAACACAAAACTAATGTTTCCAGCCAGAAATAGCATATGTCTCACGCTGGCCTAGTCCAGCACATGGAGCCAAAGCCTAGTCCAAATCAACTGCCCCCACTGTGGCTGCCACCCCAATCAATGATATGTACAATGTCAAAGTCGGACATCACCCGCCTCTCGTCCATCGAGAGGCACGCATCCTCATCTTTCCCCGGAAGAGGCGTTCATCGCCCAGCAGAAATAACTTTCGCCCCCACCATGCGGGATGACATCTCTTGGAGAAGTGATGGTGGCATCCCTGTTGTTCCCGGCTGCCACCGTTGAGTTTCTTGCTCAAACTTTGTGTGATTGTACTTAACACCCATAGGTATCATCCACCAAAATTTCAGGTGAATCTGAAGCACCATGACGGAGTTCTGATTTTTACCCATTTCGCGCGTGCTGCTTGCTTGCTGCTTGCTGCTTGCTGCTTGCTTGCTGCTAAACCTAGTAGGTCCACCCTAGACACTAAAAAGGGTTATAAAACCAAGACTGGTTCCACCAGCTCGGTGAGCACATGCCCTATGCACCACTTGTTGGTACAAATGAGGAATTGGAGGGTGCCAACACCCTGAAAATGCACTACAAGTGTCCCCATTTATCATCATTCATCACCATACGGGTGCCCAGGGCAATGCACGGCACTCCAACTCTGCAAAGGAAAGTGATACCCGAAATATTTGGCCAAAAAGGTAATTCTCAAAGCTATGATGACCGTTTTTGGAGCCGAAGCCCCAACTAGGGGGGAACTGCTTCTAAACATTGCCCAAGCATATTTTTTCCTCGTCTAGAATGATTCCAGTGCACATGGCCCCCTCACGAATCCCTTGGACACCCCAAACATGTGAAAAATGGCTTTTTTTTTTGGTCAATTGAGTAAGGTAGAGCAAAGTACGCACGTGGCCATCCGATGCAAAGCACATCCACACATTGTGGACAATCCTCCATTGCATTTGCAAGTGTACAAGGAGGTGCTCCACCCTTGCGCGATAAAAGACATGGACGTCATTATGTTCTTAGATCGGATTGATACAGTAAAATGTCCAAGAAGGGAAATTTCCCTTACTGCCCCAGAAAAAAAAAGTCTCATAATGTCCCAAACGGCCTTGATAATGTCCCAGTACTTAAGTCTGGTAATCTGGTAATGTCCCAAATGGCCTTGATAATGTCCCAAGACTTAAGGATCGCGGGCATGGTACAGAAAGTATTCCGTGTTCCGGGCAGAGGCATCAATAGGATTGATATTGAAACATGGAAAAGACCGACGACATAAATTGGGGTGGCCGGGACTCCTGCAAGAAACAGGTATGAAGCCGTTCATTCACCCCAAGACGCGCTGAACAACGTCCTGACAAATATTTTCTCTGCACATTTGCGATTTTTTATCAGTACCTTGCAGGGGTGGTTTTTGAGCCGTGATGGACGGTTAATACATGCGCGACGCCGGAATATACTTGCAAATGCAAATGCAATGAGCAATGTCTGACATTGATTATCATTGTTTATTTACAATTGTCAATGTCCCCGTTTTTCTACTTTTCAGAAAAAAAAAGGTGTTAATAGCTCTTGATCTTTATTGTGTCCTCTTCTTCAGATCTGCAACAATATGGCTTTTGTTACGTTTATTTCAACATCCGATTGACAGGCTTCTGAAGGTCATCCTCCCGGATCAGGGAGATGGTGCCCTGGAGATCCCCAATCCCGTTGTCATTAACACTGGGAAGGCAGCTTATACCGATTTTGCGGTTCAAAATTTGACATGTATGATTGGAGCACAGCTTGGGTACGGTTGCCGTCAGAACCACTCCCCAGACGGTGAGCACTGATCAGGCTGCGAGGGCAAGCAACATGCACAACAAACCATTAGACAAGCAGAATGGCCCAAATGTCATGAGGCTGGTGTGAAGCTTTAGATGAGCAATGTTCCGAGTAATGGGACATCAAGCAGGGCTTCAAGTCAACGACTCGGGGTCCCATTACTGAAGCACTGAATATGGCCTCCTGGCTTGGCACTCGTCAGTGCAAGACACATCACACCAGCCCCTCGTTTCGCAATTCTTTGGTGGCACAAGTACAAGCAAAACGGCACACATGAAATCAATACTGAACAACAGGCTGGCAAAATCACAGAACAGATTTGTGCTACCTGTAGCACATAGCCAAATGCCACGATTTCTGCTGCATGATGGGAAATCAGTAACTAGTGCACACACAGCCCAAGGAGGCGCAGAGCGGCACTTTTAAGAGTTCAAACTGCCTTCTGCAGCGGCAAAAGCATGAGCTTGAATGTTATCAACCTCACGGAAAGAAACACATGAAGCAGCAGTCACTACCAATCACAGTACAATATAATATAATACTTCACTGTTACCACATAGGCAACTCTAATCATCTCTGCTGCACAACGGGAAATCAGGGCATAATAAAAATTATCCTGATTGTCTGAACTCGTGCATGCGCCTCTGGTACTGGCAGCATGCACCTGCCTTCTGTGCTGTAAACCTTCGGCACTTGCCAGGACAATAGCCAGAAAATATTGTCACCTCCACCCAAATTCAATGGGGGGGGGGGGTCACTGCCCATTTTGATGGGCCGAATTCACTTATGTAGAAGATAGGGCTCAATAATACGACACATGGCAGAATTTCCGTGGTGTGGTGTGGTGTGGTGTGGTGTGGTGTGGTGTGGTGTGGTGTGGTGTGGTGTGGTGTGGTGTGGTGTGGTGTGGTGTGGTGTGGTGTGGTGTGGTGTGGTGTTGTCTTGTCTTGTCGTGTCATGTTGTGTTGTGTTGTGTTGTGACGAGGTGAGTACATGCAGGCTCTGAGTAGTGAGCATACTTACACCATACGTGGCATCTTATTTTGCTGGAGCCGCTGCTTGAAATTGTAGGTTTGACCATAGCCGTAGTGCTCGATGCGCTGCTGCTCCTTTACAATGTTTTCAGGCTTGGAGTCATGTTTGCAGATCTTGTAGCAGCCCCAGAGCGCCATCACAAGGGGAATGAAGACAACAACCAATGGCACGATATACGCGGCATTGTCCCAATCAGAGCTCACTGAGAAAACAGCCCATGTGACACAATGCGATGCACACTTCACAAACGATTGTCGTACGCACATCACGACTGCAGGACTGCCCTGGTCGTATGCAGCGGGATCACATCAGACAAAAACTACCCCCATTCACATCCGCCTGCATGACATACATCCACGCATCCCCTGCATCAGCGACCGTCGCCCACCCCACATCCACTCAAACACACGGTGCATCACTCACTCCATAACCCGCCCCCGCCCCTACAACTGCAACAAATGTCAGCACCAAACAGAAGCACAACTCCACAACATCCCTTCATTAACCATCAGGATGACCCTCGGCCGCCTCTCCTCGGCCAAGTTCTTGCACTGCGTGCGCACTGCGTGCATACTGCGTGCATACTGCAGACGCAGAGGCTGGGATACTCACCCAAGAATACCTGTCACCTGTCTAGTAGCAGGGCGAAGCAGCAAAGCCCACATGAGAACAATGAAAATGCCTTCAAGGGCCTTCAAGGGCGCCAAACATCCACATGCAGAACTACGCATCTACACATGCATAGGTTCATCGATGTGTAATTGTACCTTGCCATTTGTGTCTTGCCTGTCACCCCACGAACCAAAGGCAGTAAGACCCAGGTGGTATGCCAGTCCCACCTCTTGCAGCACAACAGAATGGTCCTCATCAGGGGGGGGGGGGGGTTCTCAGAAATTGGATATCCTGCTTAAAAACCCCCCAGAGCCAAATTAAAAAAGGGAGGGGTTTTGGGGGGGGGGGGTTTAAGGGGGTTTTTCGCTGCGCGGGGGTGTTGTCCGCGGGAAGGGCACCCCGGCCCCCCAACCCCCCAACCCCCCACGCTATCGGATTTCTCAGACCCCCCCCCCCCCCCCCCCTGGTCCTCACCGCTGCCCCCCCCCCCCCCCCCCCCCCCATTCACGGGCAAAAGCCGCACACTTAAACCCACCGACCACACAGACACGCGTGCACGGCACCACGTACTTGCTCCGATGAACAGGCCAATATTGATGATGTAGATAGGGATCAGGTACAACTCTGTGCCGGAGGTCCAGCTTGCTTTCTTGACATCGGCAATGTACTGGGGCTCTGAGGACACCCGGGGACAACCACAGGACCTCCGACTGCGCGCATTGCCAACACAAATGCTTCTGGCGGCTCAAGCCCTCACCCCAACCGCACTACCTTGTGCCCAGAGGGCCAGGGGGGTGGTGGTCCTTGGGTTGAATGGGCCAGGCCCCCCGTGGGGGACCAGCACAGGCCCTGCCTCACAAGCACAACACAAACACTGTGCCCCGGGGCATTGATACAGCGTCTCTGACAGACAGAGATCTATGGGACGGTGACCCCCAACAGGCTGACAGGAGAGGTTGGGTGGGGTCCTGAGGTACCACAACATATATGACTCAAAATTATCCCCCACGATGCGCTGTTCATTTTGAGGTATGTATCATGGGGAAAGTTTTTTTTGAAAAAAATTCTTCCAGGCTGCTTCACAGCGCAGTTGGTGAGTCATCATCAGAGGTTTTAGACTAGCCTCTTGGGACTGGCCTGTCACGAGAGCCCCTTTCCTAGACCCCCCCCCCCCCCCTTCCTTTGGGGGGCTCGAATGAACCCCCGCCCCCCCGCGCAAGCCAATTTTCCCCATGCCCAGGCGGCCCCAAAACCACAGGCTGCAGGCCTCGGGCACCCCGTAGGCGGCATGCCTGCACCCCTACAAAAGGCTCAGGCATACCCTACACACTCTACAAGGCTGACAGGCATGCACTTGGGCACCCAAGTGCTAACCCGGACGCTGACACACCCTAAACATTTTGGGCCCCTGAAGAGGGGGGGGGGGGGGCTCCCAGGTACCCCAACATATGGGTATCAAAACAATCCCCTTGTCGTGCTGATCATTTTGAACACACATATGTGGGGCAAAAAAATTGTTACACCCCAAGGGGGTCCAGTCCCAGCAGCCAGGGAGGTCAAGGGTCAAAAAATTGTTTCATGTTTTTCATGCACATTGGAAGTCCCATAACTTCTGAGCATTTTGAGCATACACACATCGGAAGTATACAAGTTTATCCCCTGACATGAGCAAAAAAAAAAGGCCCGAAATCCCAGACCCCCCCCCCCACCTCCTCAGCCTTGCCGCCACTGGAGCGCAAACCAGATCAGTGCTGAATGCCTTGAGTTCGGCGTACAGGGTGGTTATCAAATGTCTGTCCGGGTCAGCTCCGCCCCCTCCCATGGGACCGGTCAGCTGTAGGCCGCGCTCCTTACAAACCGACTACCCAATGATGCCACACGGTGCGTTATTGTGCGCTGGCAGTGTATACCACAAACGTATGATGAAAAGCAATGACGCGTGCCTTCCCATATGGCACTGCCGCCCGGTTGGGGGCGGCTTGTACTTTCGGATGTTACCGACATCTTCGTTGACCACGTGAACAAGCGGACGAGACAGAAAGCGAACCCGCCTCCCTAGTCCATGGGACGAGGGGTGCGGCCACTATACTATGACCAAGCGATACCATATATCAACGGCGAGTTACTGTCCTTTTCGCCTACGGTATTCCCTCTCCCGGCATCTGGTGTCACTGACATCCGTACTGAAAGACCCCACACATGACGGGTCTGCACTGGACATCCAAGGGGGGGGGGGTTGCACGCTACTCGCCCCCCCCCCAGTCAGTAACGGTTTCTGAGCTCTGCATCCCACACATTCGGTTTCCCACAGACGCTTCTCCCATCAGCTCTTCACTGCCCATTGGTTGCATCCCAGCTCTGCCCACAGCCCTGCAGGCACCAGAGAAAATTGTTCATTGGCCGAAGACCCGGAGAAACATTTGCCCCGTCACTTAAGGGGGCGGGGGGTGTCAGACCCCCCCCCCCCCCCCCGGAGATGCTGAGTTGTTAAGCAAAACTCTAAGGCAGCCACCTACTTTTCTTAGCGCTTGGCGTACCCCGGCCGCGGGGGGGGGGGGGGACCCACCCACTGGCCCATGCACCATCGCATCGCATTGCGATGCTTAGAACTGGCCACACCACATCTGTAAACTGTCATATTGAGGGGTCACTGTCAAGCAGGTCCACAAGTGAAGGCACGTGGGATGTGCCGGGGCCGCGTAGCGTGTGAAGCACAAGCGCCTGGTCTACACTTTCACAGCGATGTGCCTGCGTTGGGCCATCGTGTTGGGTTGCTTTAGTGCTGGACTGTTCGACAACGACTTGCCCCTGGGACCTTGTCGTCCACATGTGGGCGCTGCAGGCTCTTCCCCCTGCCCCATTGCCTTCTCGGTTGCTCGGCGGTACCAACGTGATGAGGACTGTTGGGATGGGGTCTCCGTTGAGGACTGGGGGGGGGGGGGATTGCGGTCCCCCAGGCCTGAAAAAATTGTGGTAAAATTGCGGTAAAATTGCGGTGCATTTTTTTTTGGTCCCCAGATTCTATGCCAGCCATGAGCAGCAGTGGAGCACAAGATTTTTTGCAAAAAGTTTTTTTTGACCAATTATGCACCCAATTGGCAATTTCAGCACATGGCATGCACAATGCACCAAAGCCTTCAGCACAAGCATCTAATCCAACCGTCCTTCCACATCACCATTCTAATGGGCCATGAAAGCCACACGACGGGCATTGTCGCTCATTGAATACCTCTGGTCCGTGTCAGTACATTTGGAAAACGAAAAGAACCGCTCCACAGAGCCAGTCCCCATCACCATGCAAACGAGGAAATGAGGCATCAGCATCTGTTTGTTCTTGTCGTGCACAGAGAGGGCAGTGCTTGTCGGCTTGTTGTGGGTGGGTTGTAGGGCAGTGGCTGTCTTGGGAGGTCCTGTTGATTGGACCGCATGTGGCGTTCCGGCGCGTTTCAGTAATCGCACATCGACTGTTATTGACCCGCGTTTACAGCACAAAAAATCACTCAACTTACAAGATGCATGGCAGGCACCCTCCTCACTCTGGGGGGGGGGGGGATAAACGCCCCCCATAGCCAAGCGCCCCTCAAGCGCCGAGGGTGGGGGGGGGGGGCTACCATAAAAGTTCAGGCAGTGTGCTAGTGCAAGAGGTGGCGGGGGGGGATCCTCTTTGCCAGACCATCAGTGAGGCTCAGGCCTCGGTCCAAGGTATCGGTGGGCACAAGTGTGTCGTGTGGGCAGTCCCAGGACTGTGCAGAGGAGACATACCCGTTTCGCCCGCGATGGGGCCCATGAACTCGCCGCTCAAGAGGGGCAGGGGGGAGTACCCAAAGCATCGGTAGGGCAGGCAGCAGGCGTGCTTCACCGTCAAGGGGGTGGTCTTGTTGCAAACGCAGCACATGCTCATGAAGGAGCTGACGATGCTCTAAACAGAGGCAAGAGGCAGTGGTGATGCCGACGGTCCCCTGGCCCCCGGCCTGTGCCTCATAAAGTGACAGGGCCCGGCACAAGACTTCACTCACCACGACCACGGGCACAACTTGGCAGGGCCACTTCATGCCTTCCCTTCAGGTCCACCGCCGCGTCACTTTATGCGGTGACTCAGAAGTGTGTCTTTCTGCACTCGGCCAAGGGTGAGTGCCGGCTCACCCTTGCCGAGCGCAGATCATATTCTCTTCACGGGGGGGCCCCCCAGTAGAGGGAGGCCAAAGGCCCCCAAGGGGGGGGGGGGGGGGCGGAGGGCTTCTCTGGGGGACTAGCTAGTCGCTAAAAAGGGGGGGGGCACCCGGGTGAGAGGGTTAGCAGAGGTCTGGTCCAATCTGGCAGAGACGCGGTGGCCTAAGGGGTGACTCTACAACAACAGAGGCCTCCAGTCTACCTCCTCACCAGTGTAGGGTTAGGGTTAGGGTTACCTAACCCTAACCCTAACCGTAACCCTTGAATATTGGCACCGAGTTGGTGGGGGAAGGAACATTGTCTAGGAGACTTGAACGACAAATGAGGTACGCGCTGGAAAGTGGACGAGAGCGGCTCAAATGGGGCTCAAAATGAGCTGTATTCATCCGTTTGGGCACCAAAACTAGACTAGGATTATGTTTGGATAACCATGGTTTTGACCCGTTTTGAGCCATTCGTGGTCCCGAAGTGGCCCATTTTCAAGGCCCTTTTAGCCTTGAGAGGGGCCAAAATTGCTCAACATGGGCTCAAAATGGACTCATTCCACTTGTTTGTGCACCCCAAATAGCCCAAAGGTATCTTTGGAAAAACACATTCTGATCCATTTTTGACTCATTTTTCGTCCCAAAACAGCCCTTTTTCAAGGCATTTTGCGACTCTAGAGTGGCCAAAACGGCTTGCAATGCGCTCAAAATGGGCTCATTTCACTTGTTTGGGCACCCCAAATGGTCTAGGATCATTTTTGGAAAAACCCATTTTTGACCCATTTTTTACCCATTTTTTGTCCCAAAACAAGACATTTTCAAGGCATTTTGGGATTTTAGGAGGGCCACAACGGGCCACCATGAGCTCAAAACGCGCCAGAAACACTTGTTTTGGCATTCCATGTGGTCTAGGATCACTTTTGAAAAAAAATCTTTTTTTTTGGCACCCGGTGGACCTTGTTGACCCATTTTGGCACCCACCTCTTTGGGTTACCTCCTGCAGCTTGCCGCAGCCCACTGGGCCTAGGTACGGGGGTCTAGGCGTCGGTGAGGGCAATTTTGAGGGGTGGAAACCACCAAAAGTGGGTGGTTGCGGGTGGATTAGGTGCGCTTGAAATCGCGTTTTGAGCCACATAGTCCAAGATATGGTCTGTTGTTGGTTTGGGGCTGTCGGCGGCCAATGTGCACAAATTTTGGGGCTGTTGGGGCCCTTTTGGGGCGGTTCGCGGACATATTGCGGAGTTAGAGGGCCCTAGAGGGCTCTTTGGCACAAGGAAGTCTAGCTGCATGTGTAGAATAGCCACTATTTCCTTTCATTTGGCTGTTTTCAGCAGGTTCTAGGGTAGTTTTGGGGGGAAAAAAGCTGATTTTGGCCCTAAATTGCAGATTTTGAAATGGAGGTCCGGCACTTGCGACGCCCGTTCACGGCCGCCACCGTTGAGTTTCTTGCTCATACTTTGTGTGGTTGTCCCTCACATCCATAGGTACCATCCACCAAAATTTTGGCCGAATCCGAAGCACCACGACGGAGCTGTGATTTTTGCCCCTTTTCGCGCGTGTTTGCTGCTTGCTTGCAAACCTAGTGGGTCCACCCTAGACACTACATAGGGTCATAAAACCAAGACTGGTTCCACCGGCTCGGTGACCCTAACCCTAACCTCCAGGGCCTAGGGAGGGAGGGGTGCCACATGGGCAAGGGGGGGGGGTGCCTCCCATCCACGCTGCAGCGCCTGGGCAGGGTGCCACGTGGGCAAGGGGAATGAAAAAAAATTTTAGGCGCCTTCGACGCCACCATATGTATGGCCCGTAGCTATTGACCCTTGGCAACTAAGTGGGCCCGAAGAGCAGGGAGGGCAAGGGGGGGGGGAGTCGCGTACCAAAACTGAGGAGACGCCTCCCCCCCCCTGGATTCTCTTGGTCGCTTTCTGAGAAGAGCACAGTGTCAGTGACGGT
Source organism: Eutreptiella sp. 'Long Island Sound 2002' (assembly GCA_964036045.1). Lineage (NCBI taxonomy): Eukaryota > Euglenozoa > Euglenophyceae > Eutreptiales > Eutreptiaceae > Eutreptiella > Eutreptiella sp. 'Long Island Sound 2002'. Next base: position 14,711,752 of record OZ038391.1, read on the forward strand.
GGGTCTCGCACTTCGGGGTGTCAGCAACAGGGACATCTCGTGGCTTGGGGCAGCACATGGCAGAGAGGTGCCTTGCCACGAGCGTCCAACTACCCCCCTCCCCCCCTTGCAAGAACGGCACTGAAGTTCCAAAATTTGACAGAAACTCAGGGGTTCCTTAAGAGAGAAAAAAAAATGTTTCTATACACAGTTTACCCAAAAAGACTGTGTGTAGCTCATATGTGGTTGGTGGTGGTTGGCGGTTTGCGGTAGGTGGCGATTGGCTGTTGGCAGTTGGCAACTGGTGGTTGGTGGCAGTTGGGGGTATTTGGTAAAACTGAGTACCAGACGAGGTAAAACTGAGTAAAATGTGGTAAAACTGAGTAGATTTGAGGTAAAACCGAGTGAAAAAAAATTTAAAAAAATTTTTTTAAAAAAAATTTTTTTACATAGTAAAAAGACTTTTTTTTTTTGAAAAAAATTGCACAAAAAACTGCACACTTTGATGGTAGGTGGTACTTTTGTTTAAGGGCACAAGGCCCCCGAGTCGATTCCCGGCCACTTGTGTTAGTGGCGCCCCACCCGGGCCAAACCATCATATATATATCACACAACCGCTTCACCAAGGAGGGTTGAGTACCGTATGCATGCATGCACAGAGGAGGGAGGGATCACACAACCACTTCACCAAAGAGGGTTGAGTATTGTATGCAGCAATGCACAGAGGAGGGAGGGAGGGTGGGGCCAACTACTTACAAGTAGTTACAAAAGACACGCTTGAAGATCAAGTCGGCCTTAGTATCTCTATAGTGAGGCTTGCCTCTCGGGGTGGGATTCAGCTTGCATCTCTCAAAGAGATCTTCTTTCTTTTCCAAATGCAGCTTTCTGCAAAATGCTTGGTCATTTTCCAATTGACCATCAGCATTTTGGGGGTATTGAGGAGGCAACGCATACCACTTCCGACAGATCCACACATCGGGACGGGTGTCATCAGTGGCATTGGCATTGGCCGGAGTGGCATGTGTGGCATTGGCAGCAGTAACTGCAGCAAAAGCAACAACAGCAGCAGCAGCAGCAGCAACGGGGGCCGCCCGGAATTGGCGCAATCCTACACAAATCTCGGACTGACACAAGATAGTGGTATGGAAGGTACAATGAAGAACCTTACATTCCTGGCACGCTATGGCGGGTGTGCCATCGCAAAAAAAGCATGTGTCAGCATGTGTCAGGGGGGTCTGCAGATTTGGGCGTGGGGTACAACCGAGACACCTCCCAATGCATTGCCTGGGTCCGGGATGTGGGGGCCAACTTGGAACCACTGTAGTACAAAGTAGCTTGTGCCATCTCACGCAATAAGCACATTCTATCCTGTGGCACTTGCAATTCGCCGTATCGGGGATCCCCACCGCTTCAGAGCGGGGGGCAAAGTCAGAAGTGGCCCACAAGTGGGCAAAATGGCTACCTCACCCCTGCCGTATCGGGGATCCCCACCGCTGCAGAGCGGGGGGATAAAATCAGAAGTGGCCCACAAGTGGGCAAAGTGGCTACCTCACCCCTGCCGTATCGGGGATCCCCACCGCTTCAGAGCGGGGGGCAAAATCAGAAGTGGCCCACAAGTGGGCAAAATGGCTACCTCACCCCTGCCGTATCGGGGATCCCCACCGCTTCAGAGCGGGGGGCAAAATCAGAAGTGGCCCACAAGTGGGCAAAGTGGCGATCTCACCCCTGCCGTATCGGGGATCCCCACCGCTTCAGAGCGGGGGGCAAAATCAGAAGTGGCCCACAAGTGGGCAAAATGGCTACCTCACCCCTGCCGTATCGGGGATCCCCACCGCTTCAGAGCGGGGGGCAAAATCAGAAGTGGCCCACAAGTGGGCAAAATGGCTACCTCACCCCTGCCGTATCGGGGATCCCCACCGCTTCAGAGCGGGGGGCAAAATCAGAAGTGGCCCACAAGTGGGCAAAATGGCTACCTCACCCCTGCCGTATCGGGGATCCCCACCGCTTCAGAGCGGGGGGCAAAATCAGAAGTGGCCCACAAGTGGGCAAAGTGGCTACCTCACCCCTGCCGTATCGGGGATCCCCACCGCTTCAGAGCGGGGGGCAAAATCAGAAGTGGCCCACAAGTGGGCAAAGTGGCTACCTCACCCCTGCCGTATCGGGGATCCCCACCGCTTCAGAGCGGGGGGCAAAGTCAGAAGTGGCCCACAACTGGGCAAAATGGCTACCTCACCCCTGCCGTATCGGGGATCGCCACCGCTTCAGAGCGGGGGGCAAAATCAGAAGTGGCCCACAAGTGGGCAAAGTGGCTTTTTTCTACTAAGTTTTTTACTGAGTAAAAAAAAATTTTTTTTCTACTGAGCTTTTTACTGAGTAAAAAAAAATTTGTTTCTACTCAGTTCTTTACTGAGTAAAAAAAAATTCTTTTTTCTATTCAGTTCTTTACTGAGTAGAAAAAAAAAATTTTACTCAGTTTCGCAACTGAGTAGAAACCCCATTTACTGAGTAACAAATTGTTTTTTTACTCAGTTTTGAAACTGAGTAAAAAAAATTTTTTTAAAAAAAATTTTTTACTCAGTTTTACCACGGACCCGGCAGTTGGTGGTTGGTGGTTGGTGATTGGTGGCGTTGGCAGTGGTTGGCTGTTGGCGATTGGTCGCCTCTGGCGGTTGGTGGTGGTTGGTGGTTGATGGTCCCTTGGGGCAGTCCTTAAGGGCGGTCCTTAACAAAAAAAATTAAAAAAAATCCAGTTCCTAAAGGACCTACACCGCCCGTTGCTCTGACACAAAGGGAGGGGGGTATTCATGTAAAGAGCAAAGGAGGACATGATTCCAAAGATCGCAGGAACAACACCTCCCGTTGCTCTGACAAGGGCGCTGCTCTTGCAAAGGGGGGGGGGGGGCAAATGTCAGCAGGTGGACTGAGCCATGCACCGCAGACAACAGCTGTGAAGGGGGTCCTGCTGAGTGCCACGCGACATGTTTAGGTCACTGGTTATGGTCACACGGTTAAAACTGGTAGTCACGTTTTTCTGAAGATCCAACTTCTCCCGGGTGAACGTACCCACTGCTGTAAGCGTCCAATTCCAGAAACACCGTACTACCCTAGAATACCTCAGCAGCCTGCTGCAAACCTGAACGAACCTCCGCTAGGCATGGCGGCATTGTTGTGAAAGAGTGGGTGTGAAACAGAGTAGCACAAGGTAATGATCAACGGAACTACACACGGTCCACTGCTGGGCAACACACAATCTGTTATCCTGCACACATATACCCGGCTTATCCCCGTAGCCTATACCCGGCTTGGGGTCCCTGCCTATATTCCTCGCATTCTTGATGGCTGTCGCCGGGATCTCAGACTGGCATCGGGGATGGCCAGCACCTTCTGGTGCACGTCGGCACCAGAATTCCCCGCTTGTGGAGCACCAACAAGCGACAATCTACCCACACGCAAACAGAATGTTAACCGTGTCGGGCATATCATGTGGCACAAGAGACGGGGCTGCAGTGTCCCAGCTATTTGAGCCACATTCGGCAAACACCTTTTGATTGAAAGCTGGAAGAACCTTCTCACTCACCCCAGAAAATGGTAAACTTGTTTCGGCATTCAGCAAAATGAATGCCACCTTCGCTAAATTCGAAGGGGGGGGAATCACGTTTTACGTCGGTGAAAGTCAGCAACGGCAAACTGCAGCATGTGGCCCTACCTCACGCAATGCGCACGCACAGACACCGCAGACCCCAAATGGGAGGCAGCGGAAGGGACTGGGAGGAGACCGCACTCGGATCCAGGCGCATGGGGCGGCCACCACATGGCCAACAGAAGAAGATCTTGTCCCCGAGGCAGTAGTGGCAGTTGGCGCAGAGGAACCACACAATGGGCACGAGGATGGTGCACAGCAGCACAATCCCAAGGACACCACGGTAGTTGAACCCTTCTCCCCTTTCCAACATCTCAACGGCGTCTTTGAGCAACGTGATCACCACACTGAAGAGCATCGGAGTGGGGGAGCGTGCAGGACTGCCCAGTACCCATGATATGGGCATACGGGAGCAGAGGCAATGCTGTAAGTTGTAAGCCAGCCCCTACCAAACATGTCCCGGCCATTGCTTCCACTCCCGTTCAGACACCTGGCACCTTTCACCGAGCTGCACGGCTAGCTTCAGACTAGAGATGCTGGCTGCTTGGGCAGCCTCATGTCCCAGGCAACACACCCATACGTCATGTCCCAGACCCCCGCATGCCCCCCAGCCCGAATCAGTCATCAATTGCTGAGCCTGTCCTGGGAAGGGGCGTGCATCCGTGGGAGTTGAGTAAGAAGCCCAGACAGCCTTGCTTGGTCGGGGCGGTCCTGAAGGAGAAAAAAAAAAGAGTGTTCCACCAATTTTCTGAAAAAGACCGCGGAGACACCGTCTGCTTCACCGCCATGGGACCTTCTCTACTTCAAAACTTGGCGGTTGGCGGCAGTTGGGAGTTGGCGGTTGGCGGTTGGCTGTTGGTGGCGCTTGGCGGTTGGCTGTTTGGCTGTTGGTCATTGATGGCGGTTGGTGGTTGGCGGTTGGCGGCGGTTGGCGGTTAGCAGGTGGTGGTCCATGGGGGCGGTCCTTAAGGGTGGTACTTCAGGGCGGTCCTTAGCGAAAAAGAAAAAATGCCCTTAAGGACCCCGCTGTAATTGGTCCACCCCAAGGAAGTCCTTGCCAAGCACACCACGCGTCACACGGCTTCCATGGGGCACGATGGTGCAGCATCTGGTGAGGCCAGAGGCGCCTTGCAGGCCCTCACTTCATGAGCCCAATGGAGGTCCACCAGGTGGCAACCCCGTGAAACAGCCCCCATCCGCCCTATTGCCCCAGGGACTTGCTTGAGGAGGGTGGCGTGGAGGAGACCCTGCCCCTGCTGCCATGAAACTTAATGCAAGCCCCCCCCCCCTCCCCCGCGCCCTGTGACGACCGATCACAGAGCAGTGAAACAGGGCGAGTCCTGAGGCTCCACTGGCACAACCACAACAACTGACTCACCGGGAGTCAGCGGTACAAGTGGTGAAAGGCCGATTGGCGCTGCCCATGACAGACACACAAACACCGCGGCTTCATGCCAACCCCCCCCCTGCCCCCCCAAAGAAAAAAATGGAAGGCATCCAAGTTGTTTGGCCTTGTTCCCCCACCATCCCTCGGTGCCGTTGACCATTGCCTGTGGTACGTTGCTGGTGTGCCTTCTGAGCACAAACTTTTGACCCCCCCCCCCCCCCGAAAAGTGATATCTAGCTTCAGGGGATAGAGGCCTCGAAATCAAAACATCCATCGGGGGATTGTCTTATTGGGCAAAATAATGATTTTACAAGGGGTTGGACATCAAATATCATGCCTTGGGGTATGCTACGCGGATGACCCCCCAAAAGGAGGGTAGACGACGCCCGCGCCCACGCCTCTCTTCGAGGTGACTTCCAGAAAAGACAATCCAACCCGAGGCCCCGTCAAGGCTGGTGTGCTCAATGTTCCCGTGTCGCAGACCTTTGCATGAGCCCCATGTTTTGGACGGGCCGGACTGCCAGGCTGCCCCACCCCTCGCTGTCGCTTCAGCGCCGACATCAGCGGCATTCATGACACCATCACAGACACATCCCCTGTGACTGAACCCAAATACCACGACAATGCCGCATGGGACATCTGCTGTCCCAATGCATGGGGAGCAGGTCTGCCAGCAAGTCAAACAGCCAGTGCACCCAACCCCCCAAACAACACGGGCCGCCAAGTCTCAGCTGACCCCCCCCTTGAAATCTCCCCCCTTTTGTCGGGCCGCGCGGGGGGGGGGGGTCACAAAGTGGCGGTTCCCCCCCTTGAAGAGGGGGGGGGGGGTGGACCGAACCACAAATCTGTACCAAAGTACCCCCCCCCCTTGTATAAGCTACGCCAATGTACAGAATTATTACGGACCCTACGCCCACTGTAGCTTGGACAAGGGCGCAGCTTGCGCGCAACACATACCCCCCCCCCCCCCTTGCGCAAACACGGGCCAGGTTCTGGTTCCAGGACCAAAAGTGCGGAAACACGGGGTCCCCGTGTTTGGACAAGCCCGTGTTAGCGCGCGGCACGTACTGCGGAACACAAGTTGCAGGCTTAGCCCAACCTTAACCCGAGGGTGAAGGTGATCGTATGGGGAAGGAGACACGCTCCACAGGTGCATGATGCTCTTGTTCATGCCCGTTGCGCTCATACACAATGTGAATGTACTGCTCACCCCGTGTTGAGGGACCCAAAACTCGAGCAGGCACACACTCATTGTTTGTGTACCGCTGGTATGTGACGGGCTGTTCAACAGCGAAAAGAGAATCGTTCATGACTATGAAAGAGTGTCCAACAGACCGGCATACACCCCAGAGTACAAGAGCACATGGAATTATAGCTGTAGCAACACTTTGTCACCCATATTGACCCTTCCTGCATCCTGCACAAAGCTATAAACCACGTTCTCTATTGGATCAGAACCGCAAAAACGACGGTTCAAAAAAAAGGACCAAAAGTGCGGAAACACGGGGTCTCCGTGTTTGGACAAGCCCGTGTTAGCGCAAGGGGGGGGGGGAAGGTACAACTACCGACACACACGTGCGCGCGCGCATGGTATGAGTGCACCTTGACCTATGCCCATATTCCAAGTGTATGTCAACGCAAGGAAGCCTTGGGAACAGGCACCAACGGTCCCTAAGAAAATTTTGGCTCGCTGCGGCATGCTGCGGCATGCTGCGGCATGCTTCAGGCTGTTGGTCAAGGGTACCATCATTTTCCAAAAGCGGCACAGGTTTCAAAAACCAGACCAAAACACAGTGAATCACATGCCCTAACCCCCAAAAAAGCGAAGGTCTGTGCAACAATAGAGAGGAACTGACAGGCATAAAAAGTGCCCTTTCCAGGAATGGAACCTACGACCCTCCAAACTGGAAGCGCGTACATAGACCACTGAGCTACCATCCAGTTCTGAGACACCTGTGCAACAAAGGGTTCCCAGGTTTGACATGTTATGAAAAAAAAAAAGTCCGCCACGTGAAAACGTTGGCTCGCTGCGGCGAAACCCCCACCAACAGCTCCCAGAATCTGGCGCTGCGGCATGCTGCGGCATGCTGCTGCCGTTGGTGGCTGCTTGGGAACATGAAAATTTCAGGTTCACACCCATGTTGGCACAAGCAATGAAGAATGCGAAGCCTTCAAATGTTCGGCTTGGAAACCCTTCTTGCAATCATACACCATGCGGAACAATTGCACATGCTCACCACTTGAAGATGCCTTTGGCCGGGGCTTAGGGGCTGGTTTGGGCTCGGGCAACTTCAAATTCTTGGAAATCAGATTGGCTTGCATGTGGCATGTTGCATGTGTCCATGGCTCCATGTAATGACGACAAACCCATGTCTCATGTGGCCGCACTACATTTCGTACGCAATTAAAATTACGGACACATATTACGGTCCCTACGCCTACTGTGCTTGGACAAGGGCGTTGCTTATACAAGGGGGGGGGGGGTATCACAGTGTAAATCAGCTTTGGCGCCTTGTAAAAAATTTCTTTGGCGCCTTGTAAAAGGTCCACTTATTTTCATTGAGCCAACGATGGTCAACCCTCACAACTGCACTTGCCGTGCTGCCGAATGTTCGGCCAAAATAGAACAGGGAACTCTACAACACTGACCTCAGGACTAGCCAGCCCATCCTTTCACCCTTCCACGGGAAAAGTGGTTAAAGGCGGAGTACGAGGCACGGCCCTGGGATGAGTGGACACCGATTTTCAACGACACTTTCCGCTCCCGGGACCGCACCCCGGACAGTGGGGATCGGCGGGTCCTCCGAGCAACAATGGTGGCGGACGATGATGACATTGCCACCCACGACCTCCCGGAGTTGATCGCGACCGGCGAGTTGATCTGTGCATGGCTTGCACGGGGGGGGGGGGGGGGGCATTCGAGCCCCCCAAAGGAAGGGGGGGGTCGAGGAAAGGGGCTCTCTTGACAGGCCAGTCCCAAGAGGCTAGTCTAAAACCTCTGATGATGACTCACCAACTGCGCTGCGAAGCGGCCCGGAAGAATTTTTTCCAAAAAAACTTTCCCCCATGATGCATACCTTAAAATGATCAGCGCATCGTGGGGGATCATTTTGAGTCATAAAAATTGTGGTACCTCAGGACCCCACCCAACCTCTCCTGTCAGCCTGTTGGGGGGTCATCGTCACCCCGTCTGGGTTCCCCATCACGGGAGCCCAGAAAGGGGGGGGCCGGGAAAGGGGTTCAAACGACCCCCCCCCCCCCCCGCGCAAGCCAATTTTCCCCCAGCCCTACTGCAAAACTGTTGGACAGCAATTCTAAGGGGCCCCAAACTGGTCAGGGGTGCCGCCATGCACTTCACCGATTGCCCAATGGTTAGGGGACCAGCCTCGCCATCCGCTTGCCCTCCCTTGGGTGGCCCCCCATGCGCCATTGCCGCGTTCGGGCCCAAGGGGGTGCAGGGCGCTCGGAGTGGGTCAAGACGTCCCCAACCCGGTCCCGACGCATTGCAGGGCCGGCAGAACGGACCCGCGCGGTCCGCCCTCAGACCACGGGGATCTACCCCCGACATCCAGCAAGAACCTGATTCCAACCCCCTGTGTGACCCCCACCAGTATGGGCTCTTGGTACCCCCCCCCCCCCCCCCTGCGCAAACACGGGCCAGGTTCTGGTTCCAGGACCAAGAGTGCGGAAACACGGGGTCCCCGTGTTTGGACAAGCCCGTGTTAGCGCGCGGCACGTACTGCGGAACACAAGTTGCAGGCATAGCCCAACCGATCGTTCATGACTATGAAAGAGTGTCCAACAGACCGGCATACACCCCAGAGTACAAGAGCACATGGAATTATAGCTGTAGCAACACTTTGTCACCCATATTGACCCTTCCTGCATCCTGCACAAAGCTATAAACCACGTTCTCTATTGGATCAGAACCGCAAAAACGACGGTTCAAAAAAAAGGACCAAAAGGGGGCGTTGTCGCACGGTGCGCGCACGGTGCGCGCACGGTGCGTGCACGGTGCGCGCACGGTTCAATGTTTTTGGGATGGTTGCCCAACTTGTACCCCGTTGAATGGCCCCCATAGAAACACACCCAGGGTCCTGATTTCTGCACCTTGCAGTCCATACTGGCATACCAGGATTCTTCAATTTTTAGTCTGATGCTTGTCACAGGTTCCAGGGTCCTATTTTTTGCACCCTGCAGCCCCTATTGGCGTACCGGGAATTTTTTTTTTTGAATCTGATGCTTGTCACAGGTTCCAGGCTCCCAATTTCTGCACCTTGCACGCACCTCCGTAACAAACCATGCACAGGCGACAACACAAGCGACAACACTGGTTGGGTTACGGGAATTTCAATTTCATCCGCCACAGCATTCTGGCTCATGATCATCAATTCTAGGGGCTTCAGCTTCCACTTCAGGTAATTGGGGCTCCAGCAAAGCGTCCATCGGCGCCTCATGGTGCATAGGTTGGGGGGAATCGGGGCTCTCAGCAGTCACAATTGCAAACTCCAACCGCTCCTCGGGTGCATGCTCGTACAAGACCTCTTCACCACCCAATTCGTACCGAATAGAGACGCGACTCCCACCTCTCGGAGAAGGGTCAACGACAGTGGCCGACACCCTATCCCCGTCGGAGCGGTGGTAGTACACAGGCAGTCCGGCGACAAGCTAGGGCAGCTCAGATTCAGGCATTGTGGATCTGGTGGACACAGAATACGCAAAAGGACGCACGGTGCGCGCACGGTGCGCGCACGGTGCGCGCACGGTTCAGGCAACACCCCCAAAGTGCGGAAACACGGGGTCTCCGTGTTTGGACAAGCCCGTGTTAGCGCAAGGGGTTGGGGGGTACACCCCCACGGTACGCACCGCGCGCCCCCCGTGCCCGCGACCCCCCCGCAGCATGGCATTCGGCCCATGACCTTCTGCCCGGGGCAAACCGCGCCCTCCGCTCATGGTCCACATGCAATGGGTGGGTCTGAAAACCAAGGGGTAGAAAAAGCTGCAAATGCCCTCAGGCCCAAAGAACCTTCCGCGGCACAGGACATGGACATTATGCAACTCAATAGCGAGGTATCACACACAGCACAGACGCCGCGCACACGCAGCGCACACAGCACACACTTGCTCTGCCCAATTTATGGTGAAAAATTGAGAGAACCAACACTCGGTGTTGCTTGGACACAGGCGTTGCGGGCGTTGGGACATAGGGGGTACAAAAAGTGCCAACCCTGTCGAGTCCTTTGAATCGCGCTGCCCCAAACCCATTGCACAGCATACGTCAAGTGTGCGGCAACGAATATGATGCCCCCAATGATTGTGAGCAGGGCAAAGAATTTGATGAGTTTGATATGCCTCCGCATCTTCTTCTCTGTGGCGAGCACATCGACAAACGGATCTGCCATCCCGTAGGCCACGGTGGGCTGTCCAGTGTAGGGGGTGTACGTGGTGTAGGTAACCCCAGGCGGCGGATAGGCAACAACCGCAGGCTGAGCCACTGGCAGGGGCGAGTTTGGCGGAACCCCATTGTATTTGAGGTCCATGTATGCGGGCTGCATTGCATACATTCTGCTCTGGGTATGGAGACCTGCAACGGGAGTGAGGTTGTGGGTGGAGATCCCGCGCCAACCTCCTTTGGGGTAAAAGTACCAGTGTCAACCCCGTGTAGTGTCAACCCCCTGTAGTGTCAACCCCCTGTAGTGGCAACCCCCTATAGTGTCAACCCCCTGTAGTGTCAACCCCCTGTAGTGTCAACCCCCTGTAGTGTCAACCCCCTGTAGTGGCAACCCCCTATAGTGTCAACCCCCTGTAGTGTCAACCCCCTGTAGTGTCAACCCCCTGTAGTGTCAACCCTCAACCCCCTGTAGTGTCAACCCCCTGTAGTGTCAACCCCATATAGTCTCAACCCCCTGTAGTGTCGACCCCCTGTAGTGTCAAACCCCTGCAGTGTCAACCCCCTGTAGTGTCAACCCGCCGTAGGGTCAACCCGCCGTAGTGTCAACCCCCTGTAGTGTCAACCCCCTGTAGTGTCAATCCCCTGTAGTGTCAACCCTCAACCCCCTGTAGAGTAAACCCCCTGTAGTGTCAACCCCCTATAGTGTCAACCCCCTGTAGTGTCAACCCCCTGTAGTGTCAACCCCCTGCAGTGTCAACGCCCTAAAGTGTCAACCCCCTGTAGTGTCAACCCCCTGTAGTCTCAACCCCCTATAGTGTCAGCCCCCCTTGGTGTCCACCCCCTGTAGTGTCAACCCCCTGTAGTGTCAACCCCCTATAGTGTCAACCCCCTATAGTGTCAACCCCCTGTAGTAGCAACCCCCTGTAGTGGCAACCCCCTATAGTGTCAACCCCCTGTAGTGTCAACCCCCTGTAGTGTCAAACCCCTGCAGTGTCAACCCCCTGTAGTGTCAACCCGCCGTAGGGTTAACCCGCCGTAGTGTCAACCCCCTGTAGTGTCAACCCCCTGTAGTGTCAATCCCCTGTAGTGTCAACCCTCAACCCCCTGTAGTGTAAACCCCCTGTAGTGTCAACCCCCTATAGTGTCAACCCCCTGTAGTGTCAACCCCCTGTAGTGTAAAACCCCTGCAGTGTCAACCCCCTGTAGTGTCAACCCGCCGTAGGGTCAACCCGCCGTAGTGTCAACCCCCTGTAGTGTCAATCCCCTGTAGTGTCAACCCTCAACCCCCTGTAGTGTAAACCCCCTGTAGTGTCAATGCCCTGTAGTGTCAACCCTCAACCCCCTGTAGTGTCAACCCCCTGTAGTGTCAACCCCCTATAGTCTCAACCCCCAGTAGTGTCAACCCCCTGTAGTGTCAGCCCCCTGTAGTGTCAACCCCCTGTAGTGTCAATCCCCTGTAGTGTCAACCCTCAACCCCCTGTAGTGTAAACCCCCGGTAGTGTCAACCCCCTATAGTGTCAACCCCCTGTAGTGTCAACCCCCTGTAGTGTCAAACCCCTGCGGTGTCAACCCCCTGTAGTGTCGACCAGCCGTAGGGTCAACCCGCCGTAGTGTCAACCCCCTGTAGTGTCAACCCCCTGTAGTGTCAATCCCCTGTAGTGTCAACCCTCAACCCCCTGTAGTGTAAACCCCCTGTAGTGTCAACCCCCTATAGTGTCAACCCCCTGTAGTGTCAACCCCCTGTAGTGTCAACCCCCTATAGTGTCAGCCCCCCTTGGTGTCAACCCCCTGTAGTGTCAACCCCCTATAGTGTCAACCCCCTGTAGTGTCAACCCCCTATAGTGTCAACCCCCTATAGTGTCAACCCCCTATAGTGTCCACCCCCTGTAGTGTCAACCCCCTATTGTGTCAACCCCCTGTAGTGTCAACCCCCTGTAGTGTCAACCCCCTGTAGTGTCAACCCCCTGTAGTGTCCACCCCTATAGTGTCAACCCCCTATAGTATCAACCCCCTATAGTGTCAACCCCCTGTAGTGTCAACCCCCTATTGTGTCAACCCCCTATAGTGTCAACCCCCTGTAGTGTCAACCCCCTATTGTGTCAACCCCCTGTAGTGTCAACCCCTTGTAGTGTCAACCCCCTGTATTGCCAACCCCCTTTGGTGTCAACCCACTATAGTGTCAACCCCCTGTAGTGTCAACCCCCTATTGTGTCAACCCCCTGTAGTGCCAACCCCCTGTAGTGTCAACCAGCTGTAGTGTCACCCCCCTGTAGTCTCAACCCCCTGTAGTACCAACCCCCTGTAGTGTCAACCCCCTATACTTGCAACCCCCTGTAGTATTGACCCTTTGGAGTGTCAACCCCCTGTATTGCCAACCCCCTTTAGTGTCAACCCCCTATAGTGTCAACCCCCTGTAGTGCCAACCCCCTATTGTGTCAACCCCCTGTGGTGTCAACCCCCTGTAGTGTCAACCCCCTGTAGTGTCAACCCCCTATTGTGTCAACCCCCTGTAGTGTCAACCCCCTGTAGTGTCAACCCCCTGTAGTGTCAACCCCCTGTAGTGTCAACCAGCTGTAGTGTCAACCCCTTGTAGTGCCGACCCCTTGTAGTGTCAACCCCCTGTAGTGTCAACCCCCTGTAGTGTCAACCCCCTGTAGTGTCAACCCCCTGTAGTGTCAACCCCCTGTAGTGTCAACCCCCTGTAGTGTCAACCCCTTGTAGTGTCAACCCCCTGTAGGGTAAACCCCCTGTAGTGTCAACCCCCTGTAGTGTCAACCCGCTATAGTGTCAACCGCCTATAGTGTCAACCCCCTATAGTGTCAACCCCCTGTAGCGTCGACCCCCTATTGTGTTACCCCCCTGTAGTGTCAACCCCCTGTAGTGTCAACCCCCTATAGTGGCAACCCCCTGTAGTGTCAACCCCCAGTAGTGTCAACCTCCTAGAGTGTCCACCCCCTGTGGTGTCAACCCCCTGTAGTGTCAACCCCCTGTAGTGTCAACCCCCTATAGTGTCAACCCCCTGTAGTGTCAACCCCCTGTAGTGTCCACCCCCCATTGTAGTGTCAACCCCCGGTAGTGTCAACCCCCTGTAGTGTCAACCCCCTGTAGTGTCAACCGCTTGTAGTGCCAACCCCCTGTAGTGTCAACCCCTTGTAGTGTCAAGCCCCTATAGTGTCAACCCCCTGTAGTGTCAACCCCCTGTAGTGTCAACCCCCAGTAGTGTCAACCCCCTATAGTGTCAACCCCCTGTAGTGTCAACCCCTTGTAGTGTCAACCCCCTATAGTGTCAACCCCCTGTAGTGTCAACCCCCTGTAGTGTCAACCCCCTGTAGTGTCAACCCCCTATTGTGTCAACCCCCTGTAGTGTCAACCCCCAGTAGTGTCAACCCCCTGTAGTGTCAACCCCCAGTAGTGTCAACCCCCTGTAGTGTCCACCCCCTGTAGTGTCAACCCCCTGTAGTGTCAACCCCGTGTAGTATCAACCCCGTGTAGTGTCAACCCCCTATAGTGTCAACCCCCTATAGTGTCAACCCCCTGTAGTGTCAACCCCCTATAGTGTCAACCCCTTGTAGTGCCAACCCTTGTAGTGTCAACCCCCTGTAGTGTCAACCCCCTGTAGTGTCAACCCCCTGTAGTGTCAACCCCTCGTAGTGCCAACCCCCTATAGTGTCAAACCCCTATAGTGTCAACCCCCTGTAGTGTCAACCCCCTATTGTGTCAACCCCCTGTAGTGTCAAGGGCCTGTAGTGTCAACCCCCTGTAGTGTCAACCCCCAGTAGTGTCAACCCCCTGGAGTGTCAACCCCCAGTAGTGTCAACCCCCTGTATTGCCAACCCCCTGTAGTGTCAACCCCCTGTAGTGTCAACCCCCTGTAGTGTCAACCCCCTGTAGTGTCAACCCCCTGTAGTGTCAACCCCTTGTAGTGCCAACCCTTGTAGTGTCAACCCCCTGTAGTGTCAACCCCCTGTAGTGTCAACCCCCTGTAGTGTCAACCCCTCGTAGTGCCAACCCCCTATAGTGTCAAACCCCTATAGTGTCAACCCCCTGTAGTGTCAACCCCCTATTGTGTCAACCCCCTGTAGTGTCAAGGGCCTGTAGTGTCAACCCCCTGTAGTGTCAACCCCCAGTAGTGTCAACCCCCTGTATTGCCAACCCCCTGTAGTGTCAACCCCCTGTAGTGTCAACCCCCTGTAGTGTCAACCCCCTGTAGTGTCAACCCCCTGTAGTGTCAACCCCTTGTAGTGCCAACCCTTGTAGTGTCAACCCCCTGTAGTGTCAACCCCCTGTAGTGTCAACCCCCTGTAGTGTCAACCCCTCGTAGTGCCAACCCCCTATAGTGTCAAACCCCTATAGTGTCAACCCCCTGTAGTGTCAACCCCCTATTGTGTCAACCCCCTGTAGTGTCAAGGGCCTGTAGTGTCAACCCCCTGTAGTGTCAACCCCCAGTAGTGTCAACCCCCTGTAGTGTCAACCCCCTGTAGTGTCGACCCTTTGGAGTGCCAACCCCCTGTATTGCCAACCCCCTGTAGTGTCAACCCCCTGTAGTGTCAACCCCCTGTAGTGTCGACCCCCTATAGTGTCAACCCCCTGTAGTGTCAACCCCTTGGAGTGCCAACCCCTTGTAGTGTCAACCCCCTGTAGTGTCAACCCCCTGTAGTGTCAACCCCCTAGAGTGTCAACCCCCTATAGTGTCAACCCCCTATAGTGTCAAACCCCCATAGTGTGAACCCCCTGTAGTGTCAACCCCCTATTGTATCAACCCCCTGTAGTGTCAAGGGCCTGTAGTGTCAACCCCCTGTAGTGTCAACCCCCTGTAGTGTCAACCCCCTGTAGTGTCAACCCCCTATAGTGTCAACCCCCTGTGGTGTCAAGCCCCTGTGGTGCCAACCCCCTGTAGTGTCAACCCCCTGTAGTTGCAACCCCCTGTAGTGTCGACCCTTTGGAGTGTCAACCTCCTGTAGTGCCAACCCCCTGTAGTGTCAACCCCCTGTAGCGTCAACCCCCTGTAGTGTCAACCCCCAGTAGTGTCAACCCCCTATAGTGTCAACCCCCTATAGTGTCAACCCCCTGTAGTGTCAACCCCTTGTAGTGCCAACCCCTTGTAGTGTCAACCCCCTGTAGTGTCAACCCCCTGTAGTGTCAACCCCCTGTAGTGTCAACCCCCTATAGTGTCAACCCCCTATAGTGTCAAACCCCTACGGTGTCTACCCCCTGTAGTGTCAACCCCCTATTGTGTCAACCCCCTGTAGTGTCAACCCCCTATAGTATCAACCCCTTGTAGTGTCAACCCCCTGTAGTGTCAACCCCCTATGATGTCAACCCCCTGTGGTGTCAACCTCCTGTAGTGCCAACCCCCTGTAGTGTCAACCCCCTGTAGTGTCAACCCCCTGTAGTGTCGACCCTTTGGAGTGTCAACCCCCTGTATTGCCAACCCCCTGTAGTGTCAACCCCCTGTAGCGTCAACCCCCTGTAGTGTCAACCCCCTGTAGTGTCAGCCCCCTATAGTTTCAACCCCCTATAGTGTCACCCCCTAGAGTGTCAACCCCCTGCAGTGTCAACCCCCTGTAGTGTCAACCCCCTGTAGTGTCAACCCCCTATAGTGGCAACCCCCTGTAGTGTCAACCCCCCGTAGTGTCAACCTCCTAGAGTGTCCACCCCCTGTGGTGTCAACCCCCTGTAGTGTCAACCCCCTGTAGTGCCAACCCCCTATAGTGTCAACCCCCTGTAGTGTCAACCCCCTGTAGTGTCCACCCCCCATTGTAGTGTCAACCCCCGGTAGTGTCAACCCCCTGTAGTGTCAACCCCCTGTAGTGTCAACCGCTTGTAGTGCCAACCCCCTGTAGTGTCAACCCCTTGTAGTGTCAACCCCCTATAGTGTCAACCCCCTGTCGTGTCAACCCCCTGTAGTGTCAACCCCCAGTAGTGTCAACCCCCTATAGTGTCAACCCCCTGTAGTGTCAACCCCTTGTAGTGTCAACCCCCTATAGTGTCAACCCCCTGTAGTGTCAACCCCCTGTAGTGTCAACCCCCTGTAGTGTCAACCCCCTATTGTGTCAACCCCCTGTAGTGTCAACCCCCAGTAGTGTCAACCCCCTGTAGTGTCAACCCCCAGTAGTGTCAACCCCCTGTAGTGTCAACCCCTTGTAGTGTCAACCCCCCGTAGTGTCAACCCCGTGTAGTATCAACCCCGTGTAGTGTCAACCCCCTATAGTGTCAACCCCCTATAGTGTCAACCCCCTGTAGTGTCAACCCCCAGTAGTGTCAACCCCCTGTATTGCCAACCCCCTGTAGTGTCAACCCCCTGTAGTGTCAACCCCCTGTAGTGTCGACCCCCTGTAGTGTCAACCCCCTGTAGTGTCAACCCCTTGTAGTGCCAACCCTTGTAGTGTCAACCCCCTGTAGTGTCAACCCCCTGTAGTGTCAACCCCCTGTAGTGTCAACCCCTCGTAGTGCCAACCCCCTATAGTGTCAAACCCCTATAGTGTCAACCCCCTGTAGTGTCAACCCCCTATTGTGTCAACCCCCTGTAGTGTCAAGGGCCTGTAGTGTCAACCCCCTGTAGTGTGAACCCCCAGTAGTGTCAACCCCCTATAGTGTCAACCCCCTGTAGTGTCAACCCCCTGTAGTGTCAACCCCCTATAGTTGCAACCCCCTGTAGTGTCGACCCTTTGGAGTGCCAACCCCCTGTATTGCCAACCCCCTGTAGTGTCAACCCCCTGTAGTGTCAACCCCCTGTAGTGTCAACCCCTTGTAGTGCCAACCCCTTGTAGTGTCAACCCCCTGTAGTGTCAACCCCCTGTAGTGTCAACCCCCTATAGTGTCAACCCCCTATAGTGTCAACCCCCTATAGTGTCAAACCCCCATAGTGTGAACCCCCTGTAGTGTCAACCCCCTATTGTATCAACCCCCTGTAGTGTCAAGGGCCTGTAGTGTCAACCCCCTGTAGTGTCAACCCCCTGTAGTGTCAACCCCCTGTAGTGTCAACCCCCTATAGTGTCAACCCCCTGTGGTTTCAAGCCCCTGTGGTGCCAACCCCCTGTAGTGTCAACCCCCTGTAGTTGCAACCCCCTGTAGTGTCGACCCTTTGGAGTGTCAAGCCCCTGTATTGCCAACCCCCTGTAGTGTCAACCCCCTGTAGCGTCAACCCCCTGTAGTGTCAACCCCCTGTAGTGTCAACCCCCTATAGTGTCAACCCCCTATAGTGTCAACCCCCTGTAGTGTCAACCCCTTGTAGTGCCAACCCCTTGTAGTGTCAACCCCCTGTAGTGTCAACCCCCTGTAGTGTCAACCCCCTGTAGTGTCAACCCCCTATAGTGTCAACCCCCTATAGTGTCAAACCCCTATGGTGTCTACCCCCTGTAGTGTCAACCCCCTATTGTGTCAACCCCCTGTAGTGTCAACCCCCTATAGTATCAACCCCTTGTAGTGTCAACCCCCTGTAGTGTCAACCCCCTGTAGTGTCAACCCCCTATGATGTCAACCCCCTGTGGTGTCAACCTCCTGTAGTGCCAACCCCCTATAGTGTCAACCCCCTGTAGTGTCAACCCCCTGTAGTGTCGACCCTTTGGAGTGTCAACCCCCTGTATTGCCAACCCCCTGTAGTGTCAACCCCCTGTAGCGTAAACCCGTGTAGTGTCAACCCCCTGTAGTGTCAGCCCCCTATAGTTTCAACCCCCTATAGTGTCAACCCCCTAGAGTGTCGACCCCCTGTAGTGTCAACCCCCCGTAGTGTCAAACCCCTGTAGTTGCAACCCCCTTTTGTGTCAACCCCCTGTAGTGTCAACCCCCTGTAGTGTCAACCCCCTGTAGTGGCAACCCCCTATTGTGTCAACCCCCTATACTGTCAACCCCTTGTAGTGCCAACCCCTTGTAGTGTCAACCCCCTGTAGTGCCAACCCCCTATTGTGTCAACCCCCTGTAGTTGCAACCCCCTATTGTGTCAATCCCCTGTAGTGTCAACCCCCTGTAGTGTCAACCCCCTGTAGTGGCAACCCCCTGTAGTGTCAACCCCCTATAGTGTCAACCCCCTGTAGTGTCAAACCCCTGTAGTGTCAACTCCGTGTAGTGTCAACCCCCTATAGTGTCAACCCCCTATAGTGTCAACCCCCTATAGTGTCAACCCCCTGTAGTGTCAACCCCCTGTAGTGTCAACCCCCTGTAGTGTCAACCCACTGTAGTGTCAACCCCCTGTAGTGTCCACCCTGTAGTATCAACCCCCTGTAGTGCCAACCCCCTGTAGTGTCAACCCCCTATAGTGTCAACCCCCTGTAGTGTCAACCCCTTGTAGTGTCAACCCCCTATAGTGTCAACCCCCTGTAGTGTCAACCCCCTGTAGTGTCAACCCCCTGTAGTGTCAACCCCCTATTGTGTCAACCCCCTGTAGTGTCAACCCCCAGTAGTGTCAACCCCCTGTAGTGTCAACCCCCAGTAGTGTCAACCCCCTGTAGTGTCAACCCCTTGTAGTGTCAACCCCCCGTAGTGTCAACCCCGTGTAGTATCAACCCCGTGTAGTGTCAACCCCCTATAGTGTCAACCCCCTGTAGTGTCAACCCCCTGTAGTGTCGACCCCCTGTAGTGTCAACCCCCTGTAGTGTCAACCCCTTGTAGTGCCAACCCTTGTAGTGTCAACCCCCTGTAGTGTCAACCCCCTGTAGTGTCAACCCCCTGTAGTGTCAACCCCTCGTAGTGCCAACCCCCTATAGTGTCAAACCCCTATAGTGTCAACCCCCTGTAGTGTCAACCCCCTATTGTGTCAACCCCCTGTAGTGTCAAGGGCCTGTAGTGTCAACCCCCTGTAGTGTGAACCCCCAGTAGTGTCAACCCCCTGTAGTGTCAACCCCCTGTAGTGTCAACCCCCTGTAGTGTCAACCCCCTATAGTTGCAACCCCCTGTAGTGTCGACCCTTTGGAGTGCCAACCCCCTGTATTGCCAACCCCCTGTAGTGTCAAACCCCTGTAGTGTCAACCCCCTGTAGTGTCAACCCCTTGTAGTGCCAACCCCTTGTAGTGTCAACCCCCTGTAGTGTCAACCCCCTGTAGTGTCAACCCCCTATAGTGTCAACCCCCTATAGTGTCAACCCCCTATAGTGTCAAACCCCCATAGTGTGAACCCCCTGTAGTGTCAACCCCCTATTGTATCAACCCCTTGTAGTGTCAAGGGCCTGTAGTGTCAACCCCCTGTAGTGTCAACCCCCTGTAGTGTCAACCCCCTGTAGTGTCAACCCCCTATAGTGTCAACCCCCTGTGGTTTCAAGCCCCTGTGGTGCCAACCCCCTGTAGTGTCAACCCCCTGTAGTTGCAACCCCCTGTAGTGTCGACCCTTTGGAGTGTCAAGCCCCTGTATTGCCAACCCCCTGTAGTGTCAACCCCCTGTAGCGTCAACCCCCTGTAGTGTCAACCCCCTGTAGTGTCAACCCCCTATAGTGTCAACCCCCTATAGTGTCAACCCCCTGTAGTGTCAACCCCTTGTAGTGCCAACCCCTTGTAGTGTCAACCCCCTGTAGTGTCAACCCCCTGTAGTGTCAACCCCCTGTAGTGTCAACCCCCTATAGTGTCAACCCCCTATAGTGTCAAACCCCTATGGTGTCTACCCCCTGTAGTGTCAACCCCCTATTGTGTCAACCCCCTGTAGTGTCAACCCCCTATAGTATCAACCCCTTGTAGTGTCAACCCCCTGTAGTGTCAACCCCCTGTAGTGTCAACCCCCTATGATGTCAACCCCCTGTGGTGTCAACCTCCTGTAGTGCCAACCCCCTATAGTGTCAACCCCCTGTAGTGTCAACCCCCTGTAGTGTCGACCCTTTGGAGTGTCAACCCCCTGTATTGCCAACCCCCTGTAGTGTCAACCCCCTGTAGCGTAAACCCGTGTAGTGTCAACCCCCTGTAGTGTCAGCCCCCTATAGTTTCAACCCCCTATAGTGTCAACCCCCTAGAGTGTCAACCCCCTGCAGTGTCGACCCCCTGTAGTGTCAACCCCCCGTAGTGTCAAACCCCTGTAGTTGCAACCCCCTTTTGTGTCAACCCCCTGTAGTGGCAACCCCCTGTAGTGTCAACCCCCTATAGTGTCAACCCCCTGTAGTGTCAAACCCCTGTAGTGTCAACTCCGTGTAGTGTCAACCCCCTATAGTGTCAACCCCCTATAGTGTCAACCCCCTATAGTGTCAACCCCCTGTAGTGTCAACCCCCTGTAGTGTCAACCCCCTGTAGTGTCAACCCACTGTAGTGTCAACCCCCTGTAGTGTCCACCCTGTAGTATCAACCCCCTGTAGTGCCAACCCCCTGTAGTGTCAACCCCCTATAGTTGCAAACCCCTGTAGTGTCAACCCCCTGTAGTGTCAACCCCCTGTAGTGTCAACCCCCTGTAGTGTCAACCACTTGTAGTGCCAACCCCTTGTAGTGTCAACCCCCTGTAGTGTCAACCCCCTGTAGTGTCAACCCCCTGTAGTGTCAACCCCTCGTAGTGCCAACCCCCTATAGTGTCAAACCCCTATAGTGTCAACCCCTTGTAGTGCCAACCCCTTGTAGTGTCAACCCCCTGTAGTGTCAACCCCCTGTAGTGTCAACCCCCTGTAGTGTCAACCCCCTATAGTGTCAACCCCCTATAGTGTCAAACCCCTATGGTGTCTACCCCCTGTAGTGTCAACCCCCTATTGTGTCAACCCCCTGTAGTGTCAACCCCCTATAGTATCAACCCCTTGTAGTGTCAACCCCCTGTAGTGTCAACCCCCTGTAGTGTCAACCCCCTATAGTGTCAACCCCCTGTGGTGTCAACCTCCTGTAGTGCCAACCCCCTGTAGTGTCAACCCCCTATAGTGTCAACCCCCTGTAGTGTCGACCCTTTGGAGTGTCAACCCCCTGTATTGCCAACCCCCTGTAGTGTCAACCCCCTGTAGCGTCAACCCCCTGTAGTGTCAACCCCCTGTAGTGTCAGCCCCCTATAGTTTCAACCCCCTATAGTGTCAACCCCCTAGAGTGTCAACCCCCTGCAGTGTCAACCCCCTGTAGTGTCAACCCCCTGTAGTGTCAACCCCCTGTAGTGGCAACCCCCTATTGTGTCAACCCCCTATACTGTCAACCCCTTGTAGTGCCAACCCCTTGTAGTGTCAACCCCCTGTAGTGCCAACCCCCTGTAGTGTCAACCCCCTGTAGTTGCAACCCCCTATTGTGTCAACCCCCTGTAGTGTCAACCCCCTGTAGTGTCAACCCCCTGTAGTGTCAACCCCCTATAGTGTCAACCCCCTGTAGTGTCAAAGCCCTGTAGTGTCAACTCCGTGTAGTGTCAACCCCCTATAGTGTCAACCCCCTATAGTGTCAACCCCCTATAGTGTCAACCCCCTGTAGTGTCAACCCCCTGTAGTGTCAACCCACTGTAGTGTCAACCCCCTGTAGTGGCCACCCATGTAGTGTCAACCCCCTGTAGTGTCAACCCCCTGTAGTGTCAACCCCCTATAGTTGCAACCCCCTGTAGTGTCAACCCCCTGTAGTGTCAACCCCCTGTAGTGTCAACCCCCTGTAGTGTCAACCCCCTGTAGTGTCAACCCCCTGTAGTGTCAACCCCTCGTAGTGCCAACCCCCTGTAGTGTCAACCCCCTGTAGTGTCAACCCCCTATAGTGTCAACCCCCTGTAGTGTCAACCCCCTATAGTGTCAACCCCCTATAGTGTCAACCCCCTGTAGTGTCAACCCCCTGTAGTGTCAACCCCCTGTAGTGTCAACCCCCTGTAGTGTCAACCCCCTGTAGTGTCAACCCCCTATAGTGTCAACCCCCTATAGTGTCAACCCCCTGTAGTGTCAACCCCCTGTAGTGTCAACCCACTGTAGTGTCAACCCCCTGTAGTGGCCACCCATGTAGTGTCAACCCCCTGTAGTGTCAACCCCCTGTAGTGTCAACCCCCTATAGTTGCAACCCCCTGTAGTGTCAACCCCCTGTAGTGTCAACCCCCTGTAGTGTCAACCCCCTGTAGTGTCAACCCCCTGTAGTGTCAACCCCCTGTAGTGTCAACCCCCTGTAGTGTCAACCCCCTGTAGTGTCAACCCCCTGTAGTGTCAACCCCCTGTAGTGTCAACCCCCTATTGTGTCAACCCCCTGTAGTGTCAACCCCCTATAGTTGCAACACCCTGTAGTGTCGACCCTTTGGAGTGCCAACGCCCTGTATTGCCAACCCCCTGTAGTGTCAACCCCCTGTAGTGTCAACCCCCTGTAGTGTCAACCCCCTGTAGTGTCAACCCCCTGTAGTGGCAACCCCCTGTAGTGTCAACCCCCTGTAGTGTCAACCCCCTGTAGTGTCAACCCCCTGTAGTGTCAACCCCCTATAGTGTCAAACCCCTATAGTGTCAACCCCCTGTAGTGTCAACCCCCTATTGTGTCAACCCCCTGTAGTGTCAAGGGCCTGCAGTGTCAACCCCCTGTAGTGTCAACCCCCTGTAGTGTCAACCCCCTGTAGTGTCAACCCCCTATAGTGTCAACCCCCTGTGGTGTCAAGCCCCTGTGGTGCCAACCCCCTGTAGTGTCAACCCCCTGTAGTTGCAACCCCCTGTAGTGTCGACCCTTTGGAGTGTCGACCCCCTATATTGCTAACCCCCTGTAGTGTCAACCCCGTGTAGCGTCAACCCCCTGTAGTGTCAACCCCCTATAGTGTCAACCCCCTATAGTGTCAACCCCCTATAGTGTCAACCCCCTGTAGTGTCAACCCCTTGTAGTGCCAACCCCCTGTAGTGCCAACCCCCTGTAGTGTCAACCCTTTGGAGTGTCAACCCCCTGTATTGCCAACCCCCTGTAGTGTCAACCCCCTATAGTGTCAAACCCCTATGGTGTCAACCCCCTGTAGTGTCAACCCCCTATTGTGTCAACCCCCTGTAGTGTCAACCCCCTATAGTATCAACCCCCTATAGTGTCAACCCCCTATAGTGTCAACCCCCTATAGTGTCAACCCCCTGTGGTGTCAACCTCCTGTAGTGCCAACCCCCTGTAGTGTCAACCCCCTATAGTGTCAACCCCCTGTAGTGTCAACCCTTTGGAGTGTCAACCCCCTGTATTGCCGACCCCCTGTAGTGTCAACCCCCTGTAGCGTCAACCCCCTGTAGTGTCAACCCCCTGTAGTGTCAACCCCCTATAGTTTCAACCCCCTATAGTGTCAACCCCCTAGAGTGTCAACCCCCTGCAGTGTCAACCCCCTGTAGTGTCAACCCCCTGTAGTGTCAACCCCCTGTAGTTGCAACCCCCTATAGTATCAACCCCTTGTAGTGTCAACCCCCTGTAGTGTCAACCCCCTGTAGTGTCAACCCCCTATAGTGTCAACCCCCTGTGGTGTCAACCTCCTGTAGTGCCAACCCCCTGTAGTGTCAACCCCCTGTAGTGTCAACCCCGTGTAGTGTCGACCCTTTGGAGTGTCAACCCCGTGTATTGCCAACCCCCTGTAGTGTCAACCCCCTGTAGCGTCAACCCCCTGTAGTGTCAAACCCCTGTAGTGTCAACCCCCTATAGTTTCAACCCCCTATAGTGTCAACCCCCTAGAGTGTCAACCCCCTGCAGTGTCAACCCCCTGTAGTGTCAACCCCCTATAGTGTCAACCCCCTGTAGTGTCAACCCCCTAGAGTGTCAACCCCCTGCAGTGTCAACCCCCTGTAGTGTCAACCCCCTGTAGTGTCAAACCCCTGTAGTTGCAACCCCCTATTGTGTCAACCCCTTGTACTGTCAACCCCCTGTAGTGCCAACCCCCTGTAGTGTCAACCCCCTGTAGTTGCAACCCCCTATTGTGTCAACCCCCTGTAGTGTCAACCCCCTGTAGTGTCAACCCCCTGTAGTGGCAACCCCCTGTAGTGTCAACCCCCTATATTGTCAACCCCCTGTAGTGTCAAACCCCTGTAGTGTCAACTCCGTGTAGTGTCAACCCCCTATAGTGTCAACCCCCTATAGTGTCAACCCCGTATAGTGTCAACCCCCTGTAGTGTCATCCCCCTGTAGTGTCAACCCCCTGTAGTGTACACCCACTGTAGTGTCAACCCCCTGTAGTGTCAACCCTGTAGTGTCAACCCCCTGTAGTGTCAACCCCCTGTAGTGTCAACCCCCTGTAGTGTCAACCCCCTGTAGTGGCAACCCCCTGTAGTGTCAACCCCCTATAGTGTCGACCCCCTGTAGTGTCAAACCCCTGTAGTGTCAACTCCGTGTAGTGTCAACCCCCTATAGTGTCAACCCCCTATAGTGTCAACCCCCTATAGTGTCAACCCCCTGTAGTGTCAACCCCCTGTAGTGTCAACCCCCTGTAGTGTCAACCCACTGTAGTGTCAACCCCCTGTAGTGTCAACCCTGTAGTGTCAACCCCCTGTAGTGCCAACCCCCTGTAGTGTCAACCCCCTATAGTTGCAACCCCCTGTAGTGGGAACCCCCTGTAGTGTCAACCCCCTGTAGTGTCAACCCCCTGTAGTGTCAACCCCTTGTAGTGTCAACCCCCAGTAGTGTCAACCCCCTGTAGTGTCAACCCCCTGTAGTGTCAACCCCTCGTAGTGCCAACCCCCTATAGTGTCAAACCCCTATAGTGTCAACCCCCTGTAGTGTCAACCCCCTATTGTGTCAACCCCCTGTAGTGTCAACCCCCTATAGTATCAACCCCCTATAGTGTCAACCCCCTATAGTGTCAACCCCCTATAGTGTCAACCCCCTGTGGTGTCAACCTCCTGTAGTGCCAACCCCCTGTAGTGTCAACCCCCTATAGTGTCAACCCCCTGTAGTGTCAACCCTTTGGAGTGTCAACCCCCTGTATTGCCGACCCCCTGTAGTGTCAACCCCCTGTAGCGTCAACCCCCTGTAGTGTCAACCCCCTGTAGTGTCAGCCCCCTATAGTTTCAACCCCCTATAGTGTCAACCCCCTAGAGTGTCAACCCCCTGCAGTGTCAACCCCCTGTAGTGTCAACCCCCTGTAGTGTCAACCCCCTGTAGTTGCAACCCCCTATAGTATCAACCCCTTGTAGTGTCAACCCCCTGTAGTGTCAACCCCCTGTAGTGTCAACCCCCTATAGTGTCAACCCCCTGTGGTGTCAACCTCCTGTAGTGCCAACCCCCTGTAGTGTCAACCCCCTGTAGTGTCAACCCCCTGTAGTGTCGACCCTTTGGAGTGTCAACCCCGTGTATTGCCAACCCCCTGTAGTGTCAACCCCCTGTAGCGTCAACCCCCTGTAGTGTCAACCCCCTGTAGTGTCAACCCCCTATAGTTTCAACCCCCTATAGTGTCAACCCCCTAGAGTGTCAACCCCCTGCAGTGTCAACCCCCTGTAGTGTCAACCCCCTATAGTGTCAACCCCCTTAGTGTCAACCCCCTAGAGTGTCAACCCCCTGCAGTGTCAACCCCCTGTAGTGTCAACCCCCTGTAGTGTCAAACCCCTGTAGTTGCAACCCCCTATTGTGTCAACCCCTTGTAGGGTCAACCCCCTGTAGTGCCAACCCCCTGTAGTGTCAACCCCCTGTAGTTGCAACCCCCTATTGTGTCAACCCCCTGTAGTGTCAACCCCCTGTAGTGTCAACCCCCTGTAGTGGCAACCCCCTGTAGTGTCAACCCCCTATATTGTCAACCCCCTGTAGTGTCAAACCCCTGTAGTGTCAACTCCGTGTAGTGTCAACCCCCTATAGTGTCAACCCCCTATAGTGTCAACCCCGTATAGTGTCAACCCCCTGTAGTGTCAACCCCCTGTAGTGTCAACCCCCTGTAGTGTACAACCACTGTAGTGTCAACCCCCTGTAGTGTCAACCCTGTAGTGTCAACCCCCTGTAGTGCCAACCCCCTGTAGTGTCAACCCCGTATAGTTGCAACCCCCTGTAGTGTCAACCCCCTGTAGTGTCAACCCCCTGTAGTGTCAACCCCCTGTAGTGGCAACCCCCTGTAGTGTCAACCCCCTATAGTGTCGACCCCCTGTAGTGTCAAACCCCTGTAGTGTCAACTCCGTGTAGTGTCAACCCCCTATAGTGTCAACCCCCTATAGTGTCAACCCCCTATAGTGTCAACCCCCTGTAGTGTCAACCCCCTGTAGTGTCAACCCCCTGTAGTGTCAACCCACTGTAGTGTCAACCCCCTGTAGTGTCAACCCTGTAGTGTCAACCCCCTGTAGTGCCAACCCCCTGTAGTGTCAACCCCCTATAGTTGCAACCCCCTGTAGTGGGAACCCCCTGTAGTGTCAACCCCCTGTAGTGTCAACCCCCTGTAGTGTCAACCCCTTGTAGTGTCAACCCCCAGTAGTGTCAACCCCCTGTAGTGTCAACCCCCTGTAGTGTCAACCCCTCGTAGTGCCAACCCCCTATAGTGTCAAACCCCTATAGTGTCAACCCCCTGTAGTGTCAACCCCCTATTGTGTCAACCCCCTATTGTGTCAACCCCGTGTAGGGTGAACCCCCTGTAGTGTCAACCCCCAGTAGTGTCAACCCCCTGTAGTGTCAACCCCCTGTAGTGTCAACCCCCTATTGTGTCAACCCCCTGTAGTGTCAACCCCCTATAGTTGCAACACGCTGTAGTGTCGACCCTTTGGAGTGCCAACCCCCTGTATTGCCAACCCCCTGTAGTGTCAACCCCCTGTAGTGTCAACCCCCTGTAGTGTCAACCCCCTGTAGTGTCAACCCCCTGTAGTGTCAACCCCCTGTAGTGTCAACCCCCTGTAGTGGCAACCCCCTGTAGTGTCAACCCCCTGTAGTGTCAACCCCCTGTAGTGTCAACCCCCTGTAGTGTCAACCCCCTATAGTGTCAACCCCCTATAGTGTCAAACCCCTATAGTGTCAACCCCCTATAGTGTCAACCCCCTATTGTGTCAACCCCCTGTAGTGTCAAGGGCCTGTAGTGTCAACCCCCTGTAGTGTCAACCCCCTGTAGTGTCAACCCCCTGTAGTGTCAACCCCCTATAGTGTCAACCCCCTGTGGTGTCAAGCCCTTGTGGTGCCAACCCCCTGTAGTGTCAACCCCCTGTAGTTGCAACCCCCTGTAGTGTCGACCCTTTGGAGTGTCAACCCCCTATATTGCCAACCCCCTGTAGTGTCAACCCCCTGTAGTGTCAACCCCCTGTAGTGTCAACCCCCTATAGTGTCAACCCCCTATAGTGTCAACCCCCTATAGTGTCAACCCCCTATAGTGTCAACCCCTTGTAGTGCCAACCCCTTGTAGTGTCAACCCCCTGTAGTGTCAACCCCCTGTAGTGTCAACCCCCTGTAGTGTCAACCCCCTATAGTGTCAACCCCCTGTAGTGTCAAACCCCTATGGTGTCAACCCCCTGTAGTGTCAACCCCCTATTGTGTCAACCCCCTGTAGTGTCAACCCCCTATAGTATCGGCCCCGTGTAGTGTCAACCCCCTGTAGTGTCAACCCCCTCTAGTGTCAACCCCCTATAGTGTCAACCCCCTGTGGTGTCAACCTCCTCTAGTGCCAACCCCCTGTAGTGTCAACCCCCTGTAGTGTCAACCCCCTGTAGTGTCGACCCTTTGGAGTGTCAACCCCCTGTATTGCCAACCCCCTGTAGTGTCAACCCCCTGTAGCGTCAACCCCCTGTAGTGTCAACCCCCTATAGTGTCAACCCCCTGTAGTGTCGACCCCCTATAGTGTCAACCCCCTAGAGTGTCAACCCCCTGCAGTGTCAACCCCCTGTAGTGTCAACCCCCTGTAGTGTCAACCCCCTGTAGTTGCAGCCCGCTATTGTGTCAACCCCCTGTAGTGTCAACCCCCCTGTAGTGTCAACCCCCTGTAGTGGCAACCCCCTATTGTGTCAACACCCTGTAGTGTCGGCCCCCTATAGTGTCAACCCCTTGTAGTGTCAACCCCCTGTAGTGTCAACCCCCTGTAGTGTCGGCCCCCTATAGTGTCAACCCCCTGTGGTGTCAACCTCCTTTAGTGCCAACCCCTTGTAGTGTCAACCCCCTGTAGTGTCAACCCCCTGTAGTGTCGACCCTTTGGAGTGTCAACCCCCTGTATTGCCAACCCCCTGTAGTGTCAACCCCCTGTAGCGTCAACCCCCTGTAGTGTCAACGCCCTGTAATGTCAACCCCCTATAGTTTCAACCCCCTATAGTGTCAACCCCCTAGAGTGTCAACCCCCTGCAGTGTCAACCCCCTGTAGTGTCAACCCCCTGTAGTGTCAAACCCTGTAGTTGCAACCCCCTATTGTGTCAACCCCCTGTAGTGTCAACCCCCTGTAGTGTCAACCCCCTGTAGTGGCAACCCCCTATTGTGTCAACGCCTATACTGTCAACCCCTTGTAGTGCCAACCCCTTGTAGTGTCAACCCCCTGTAGTGCCAACCCCCTGTAGTGTCAACCCCCTGTAGTTGCAACCCCCTATTGTGTCAACCCCCTGTAGTGGCAACCCCCTGTAGTGTCAACCCCCTATAGTGTCAACCCCCTGTAGTGTCAAACCCCTGTAGTGTCAACTCCGTGTAGTGTCAACGCCCTATTGTGTCGACCCCCTATAGTGTCAACCCCCTATAGTGTCAACCCCCTGTAGTGTCAACCCCCTGTAGTGTCAACCCCCTGTAGTGTCAACCCACTGTAGTGTCAACCCCCTGTAGTGTCAACCCTGTAGTGTCAACCCCCTGTAGTGCCAACCCCCTGTAGTGTCAACCCCCTGTAGTGTCAACCCCCTGTAGTGTCAACCCCCTGTAGTGTCAACCCCTGTAGTGTCAACCCCCTATAGTGTCAACCCCCTATAGTGTCAAACCCCTATAGTGTCAACCCCCTGTAGTGTCAACCCCCTATTGTGTCAATCCCCTGTAGTCTCAACCCCCTATAGTTGCAACCCCCTGTAGTGTCAACCCCCTGTAGTGTCAACCCCCTGTAGTGTCAACCCCCTGTAGTGTCAACCCCTCGTAGTGCCAACCCCCTATAGTGTCAAACCCCTATAGTGTCAACCCCCTGTAGTGTCAACCCCCTATTGTATCAACCCCCTATTGTGTCAACCCCGTGTAGTGTGAACCCCCTGTAGTGTCAACCCCCAGTAGTGTCAACCCCCTGTAGTGTCAACCCCCTGTAGTGTCAACCCCCTATTGTGTCAACCCCCTGTAGTGTCAACCCCCTATAGTTGCAACACCCTGTAGTGTCGACCCTTTGGAGTGCCAACCCCCTGTATTGCCAACCCCCTGTAGTGTCAACCCCCTGTAGTGTCAACCCCCTGTAGTGTCAACCCCCTGTAGTGTCAACCCCCTATAGTTGCAACCCCCTGTAGTGTCAACCCCCTGTAGTGTCAACCCCCTGTAGTGTCAACCCCCTGTAGTGTCAACCCCTTGTAGTGTCAACCCCCTATAGTGTCAACCCCCTATAGTGTCAAACCCCTATAGTGTCAACCCCCTGTAGTGTCCACCCCCTATTGTGTCAATCCCCTGTAGTGTCAAGGGCCTGTAGTGTCAACCCCCTGTAGTGTCAACCCCCTGTAGTGTCGACCCCCTGTAGTGTCAACCCCCTGTGGTGTCAAGCCCCTATGGTGCCAACCCCCTGTAGTGTCAACCCCCTGTAGTTGCAACCCCCTGTAGTGTCGACCCTTTGGAGTATCAACCCCCTATATTGCCAACCCCCTGTGGTGCCAACCCCCTATAGTGTCAACCCCCTATAGTGTCAACCCCCTATAGTGTCAACCCCCTGTGGTGTCAACCCCTTGTAGTGCCAACCCCTTGTAGTGTCAACCCCTTGTAGTGCCAACCCTTGTACTGTCAACCCCCTGTAGTGTCAACCCCCTATAGTGTCAACCCCCTATAGTGTCAAACCCCTATGGTGTCAACCCCCTGTAGTGTCAACCCCCTATTGTGTCAACCCCCTGTAGTGTCAACCCCCTATAGTATCAACCCCCTGTAGTGTCAACCCCCTGTAGTGTCAACCCCCTGTAGTGTCAACCCCCTATAGTGTCAACCCCCTGTGGTGTCAACCTCCTGTAGTGCCAACCCCCTGTAGTGCCAACCCCCTGTAGTGTCAACCCCCTGTAGTGTCGACCTTTTGGAGTGTCAACCCCCTGTATTGCCAACCCCCTGTAGTGTCAACCCCCTGTAGTGTCAACCCCCTGTAGTGTCAACCCCCTGTAGTGTCAACCCCCTGTGGTGTCAACCTCCTGTAGTGCCAACCCCCTGTAGTGTCAACCCCCTGTAGTGTCAACCCCCTGTAGTGTCGACCCTTTGGAGTGTCAACCCCCTGTATTGCCAACCCCCTGTAGTGTCAACCCCCTGTAGCGTCAACCCCCTGTAGCGTCAACCCCCTGTAGTGTCAACCCCCTGTAGTGTCAACCCCCTGTAGTGTCAACCCCCTGTAGTGTCAACCCCCTGTGGTGTCAACCTCCTGTAGTGCCAACCCCCTGTAGTGTCAACCCCCTGTAGTGTCAACCCCCTGTAGTGTCGACCCTTTGGAGTGTCAACCCCCTGTATTGCCAACCCCCTGTAGTGTCAACCCCCTGTAGCGTCAACCCCCTGTAGTGTCAACCCCCTGTAGTGTCAACCCCCTATAGTTTCAACCCCCTATAGTGTCAACCCCCTAGAGTGTCAACCCCCTGCAGTGTCAACCCCCCTGTAGTGTCAACCCCCTGTAGTAGCAACCCCCTATTGTGTCAACCCCCTATACTGTCAACCCCTTGTAGTGCCAACCCCTTGTAGTGTCAACCCCCTGTAGTGCCAACCCCCTGTAGTGTCAACCCCCTGTAGTTGCAACCCCCTATTGTGTCAACCCCCTGTAGTGTCAACCCCCTGTAGTGTCAACCCCCTGTAGTGGCAACCCCCTGTAGTGTCAACCCCCTATAGCGTCAACCCCCTGTAGTGTCAAACCCCTGTAGTGTCAACTCCGTGTAGTGTCAACCCCCTATAGTGTCAACCCCCTATAATGTCAACCCCCTATAGTGTCAACCCCCTGTAGTGTCAACCCCCTGTAGTGTCAACCCCCTGTAGTGTCAACCCCCTGTAGTGTCAACCCTGTAGTGTCAACCCCCTGTAGTGCCAACCCCCTGTAGTGCCAACCCCCTGTAGTGTCAACTCCCTATAGTGTCAACCCCCTGTAGCGTCAACCCAGTGAGGAACCCACAGTCAGCCACACCACCTTTTGGCCCTAACCGCCGGGATGTTCGTGGACTGTTCCGAGGAGACGGGGTACTTCTTCGTGGACCGCGACCCACGGTGGTGTGCGGTTGTGCTGGCGTACCTTTGGAACAGAACAGTGCACCGACCTCGCGGCCGCGGGGCGTCTCAGGGCCTAAAGCGCGAGGCGCCAGTCTATGCAGTGCTGGAGTTGCTGCGCCAGTCGCAGAAGTGCCTCCTCGCAATCACAACTGTGGGCTGCCACCCGCACGTCTATGAGCCCAATGTGGGCCTGTGGCGGCAGCTGTGTGCACCGCTGCATGTCGACGTGGACTGCCGTGTGGAAACATGCGTATGGTGGGACCGGGTTTTGGTGGCGGCGACATGTGGGGCGGACAATCACTCCTTTTGAAGCTGCTGGACGTTGAGACGTGGGGATGGAGGGCTGTCAGAGCGCCGGGGATCGCTGTTGAGATCCGAGACAATATTGTGGTATTGGACAGGCAATTGGTATTGCTCATCGAGCGGTCAACAGCGGACTTCAAGCTTCAGGCACTGGGCCTCTCATGGGTCTGGCATAGTGTCGCATTTCCCGCAGATTATTATGGGTATGACGTTCCTTATCTTGTAACTATAGACTTTGCAGTGTACGACCATGGCCGGTGGAAGCGTTTGCTGCGGCCGCCAACCTCTATTTTCGAGGCGCGGTCGGAGATCGAGTTGGATGACCGAATTGTGTTGATGAGCGCCACGGGGAGCTGCACACTGAAGCAATATGTGTTCAGCAAGCCAGACTGGGAGATACTGCCAGAGATGCAGCACCTCCGGGCTGGTACTGTGGTGGTTTTATGGAAGCACATGCTTGTGGTACTGGGTGGCCACTAAAGCGGCCCAAACTGCACCGCAGAGGCGTACGATTCAGCTACAGGGCAGTGGGTTGTGTGGCCCAGCTTGCCTTTTGAACCTAGGCCCGTGTATGAGGAGTAGCTGCTTGTGTGTGGGGGTGGCGAACACGAGTCTGCAATGAGTCACGGGGCCACTGCTGGAGGCAAATGTGGTATTTCAATCACCACGTGTTGATGCACATGCTCAATCTGCCATGGACTGTCACCGCGCTGTAATGGTGAGGGTGCCATCTACAGGACCCCTGCCCTGTCCAGTTACCCAGCCCAGGCAAAAGAACAAAAATTGTTGTTGTTGTTGGGGGGGGGAGAACAGAGCCTGAGACAGGGTGTGCCTTTGTTTAGAATTCTAGTTAGTGGCATGATATCGAATCTGGCAAATGTCAGAATTCGCATAAAGCTAGTGCTAGGGTGTGGGTAAGTTGGTAGCCAGGAGGAGGTGGGTTGTTGTGTGCTGAGGACCCGACTGAGATTTTGCTTCCGGCTGTTGGTGTTTTTGGCCCACTTTGGTTGAGAAGGTGTGGGTGGGGAGGCAGGTGCTTGTGGAGTAGCGTGGTGTGTACTGGCATGTGACTCTGCGTGGCTTGTTGCACTGGCAATGGGGGTGGAGGCTTGGGTTTGGCTTACTTTGATGGTGTTGTCTTTTGCGTTTTGCGAGGGTTGGAGGCCATTTTGCAGGGGAGGAGGGGTTCTGTGTATGTTGCTACTTTGGGCCAAACTGTGTATGTTGCTACTTTGGGCCAAATGCGTGGGATGTGCTAAAAGGCGACTTGAGGTGGCACCAATAGTTTGTGTTAGAAATTCGTGGAACACGTCTGGGGTATGGGTTGTCGTGGACCCAAGAAACAGACGCCTGTAGCATTTGTAGCATTTGAGAGCTGTGAAAATTGTGGATTGTTGGAAAAAATGAGAAAGAGTTTTGGCCAAAGGCGATGGGACTAATGTCCTTGCATATTTGCATTTATCACTTCTGCTGGTTTTGGCATACCAAAAAGAGATGTGTGGCTGGAAAGGAAAGAGCCAGCATTGAATGAAGTTTTGTGGAAAAAGTGAGTGTGGGCATAGTACGAGCACTGAAGCGGGGTCCATGCATTGGGAGGTTCGGTACAGTTGGCATGTATATTCAAACATATCAAAATTCAGTTTGTGGGTGTGCAGACTCAGGACACCGTTTCAAGTCATCATCATCATCATCAGGGCTGGGTTACATTCCAAGCAGATCTAAAACTGGACCAGCATCCATGTCACAAATATTGCGGGTCGAAAGGAGAACAAAAGGCGGGCCGCAGCTGTCGGCAGAACAAATCGGCAAAATCCCCTCATCCCTCATTCCCACTGTTCGGAAATTCGAAAATATTCTTAAATATTCGTAATTACTGGTTCTCTTCTGACTGATTCATAAATATTCGTCAATGTTCATAAATATTCGTGCACAAACGGGTGGTAAACCCTGCATTGTGATATGAGATTGCGTAGGATACCGGGGCACATACAAACTGTGTGGTACTTTTTGCATTCTGATGCAATGTATCATGACACACCCATGTAGGCATGCGCTCTCACAGAAACTCTGTGTGCACGGCAAGTAGCATCAGTGGGAAGCACAATTAGGCAATCCTCCAAATCAAGCACTCTCGTCATTGTGGTAATGACAACGCAGTAAAACCATGACTCGGAGCATTTAATCGCAGGCTTTGACGTTTCTGTGCCCTCTTCGTTTATTGCGCAAATGTGCGATACATGTTAACACTCTCAACTGTAAACTGGGTTTCCCCTTGCCCCCCCTGCCTGTTTGCCCAGTTTCCAATGACAGTCTTCAAGGCAGGGCTGAGGGCAAGCATCATCATTTGGAGCAAGGTTAGGCGCAGAACTGATAACAACGGCATCTGGCTAGGGGCAGCACTGAGTCACACAGGATACATCTGAGCTGTTGGCGTTTCTGCTGATGCACATTGCTGATCCTGTTGACCGTGGGTTACACTTGGATCTTCCATGCAGTATGTACCGTCCGAGTTGGTCACAGTCCATGCCGCAAACCCCAGTCCATACCAATCCCAATCCCCACCAGCCCCGCTTGCAAAAATAGGTGCACTCTCGTGGCCGGACACCAGGGAAAACAAATGTCCAATTTGCAATCCAGACACTCCAATATTCTCTGGGTAAGCCTGCGATGCCGACATCCAGGGTCGCATCGTAAAGGGCGGCAGTAGAAAGGGGGTCCTCAAGCATTTCATTTCGAACATTTCAGTGTGTTTCTGTGCTGTGGGCTGCTCACGGTAGCACAACCTCAGAAGTGGGTGGGGGCGTTGCGCTTGAGGGCAAGCAGGGCTCAATTTTGGGAATTCAAAGAGCAGTTGCACAGACGGTGACCAGCAGTGGGAAGAATGGTTGTGAGGCAATTTCTGGCAGGTACAAACCGGTTGGAGGCCGGACAGAAGCGGTTGGTAGCCATTACCCTGTTCAAGCACAAGCCTCTGTGGGATGGGGGGATGGGGGGGGGGGGGGGGGGCATTCCAGAGTTCCAATGCTGCGCAAGGGTGGCCCTTGCTGACACCCATCAACAAAAAACACAGCCAAAGTAGAAAAGCAGGTACAGGGAACACTATAACAAAAAACCCTTAATGGAGCTGACTGAGCCTTTGCACTTGGGTTTGGGCCCCGGGGCCTGAGCACGGACACCCGCATGCGAATCCAGAGGCACCAACCCACCCATCATCCGAACCGAAAAAATTGGCCGAGGAAAATTGCGTTTGAATCAGCCGCCCCCAAACCAGGCCTCCGCGGTAGCGACCGAACTGGCTGACTAACCACAGAGCCATGGGAAAATGGGGGAAATTGGGGAATTGTGAGAAATTGCCAAAAATACACTTTGCGAAATGAAGAAAAGATGTGTGAGATTGATAGGAAGTAGGAGGAAAATTGGAGAAACATGGGACAATTTGGGAGAAACTTCCCATTTTTTTGCCAGTCCCAGTTTTCCCAGTTTTCCGCAACCTCGCCACCTTTCCCTTGAGTGCCTTTGATGAATTTTGCGACCCGAGCTAACCGACTGGAAAAACGGGAAATTGGCGATTAATCGACGCTACCCGAAATTTTGGCTAGCACGGAGGCTTGCAACCCCCACTGACTCAGACCCACCTCACCCCCTCCCAGACCGCGTACCCCCCCCCCCCCCCTTGCGCAAACACGGGCCACGTTCTGGTTCCAGGACCAAAAGTGCGGAAACACGGGGTCCCCGTGTTTGGACAAGCCCGTGTTAGCGCGCGGCACGTACTGCGGAACACAAGTTGCAGGCATAGGCGGCGAGGGAGCCCCATCTGAGGGTGAAGGTGATCGTATGGGGAAGGAGACACGCTCTAGAGGTGCATGATGCTCTTGTTCATGCCCGTTGCGCTCATACACAATGTGAATGTACTGCTCACCTCGTGTTGAAGGACCCAAAACTCGAGCAGGCACAAACTCATTGTTTGTGTACCGCTGGTATGTGACAGGCTGTCCAGCAGCGAAAAGAGAATCATTCATGACTATGAAAGAGTGTCCAACAGACCGGCATACACCCCAGAGTACAAGAGCACATGGAATTATAGCTGTATTATAGCTGTAGCAACACTTTGTCACCCATATTGACCCTTCCTGCATCCTGCACAAAGCTATAAACCACGTTCTCTATTGGATCAGAACCGCAAAAACGACGGTTCAAAAAAAAGGACCAAAAGTGCGGAAACACGGGGTCTCCGTGTTTGGACAAGCCCATGTTAGCGCAAGGGGGGGGGGGGGTACCTGCCCCACTCCCTCTCCCCTCTACGAAACAGCCCCCCCCCCCTCCCTCTTTTGTGACTGTTCGAAACGGCTCAGGCATCTGGAGTCAGATGCAG
Source organism: Eutreptiella sp. 'Long Island Sound 2002' (assembly GCA_964036045.1). Taxonomy (NCBI): domain Eukaryota; phylum Euglenozoa; class Euglenophyceae; order Eutreptiales; family Eutreptiaceae; genus Eutreptiella; species Eutreptiella sp. 'Long Island Sound 2002'. The sequence goes on from OZ038391.1 coordinate 14,747,929, forward strand.
TACTCAGCCACAGCATTCGTGGCCTCACAGCATCAGCATGTCGGCAGACTCTCTCACCATCTGCCCCATTCAAATCATACCCCAGCCCCCATGCCAATAGCCTGGCCCATGATGCTTCTTTCCGGAAGGGGTGTCCATTGGCAAAGGGGGCCATGTTTCTTCCTTGCAGCGGGGGCGCGGGCATTTGCATGGCCGTCGGGGTGCCCAGGACACAAATTTTGTTCCAAACGACCCAAAAAGGCCTCAGGGGCTGTTCACGTGTCTTTAGCATCCGTTTCAAGGACATTTGGTTCATTCGCAGGGGTGCTGGCGGTCTCAGATCCGATTTAGCTGCTTTTTGCGTGTTGATAGAGTCTTGTAGTAATCCGGAAAATCCTGGAGAGGAGGGGGGGTAATGCATCATTGAGTGCAGCTGCGCTGTCACGCCTTTCGGGCGTCTCAGTGAAAAGAACAAATGCATAAAGAGGTGACTCAGATGCGGACAAAAGGAACATGAGCGGCGCATTTCAGGCAAAGGGGCCTAGGCCTTTGACATACAGGAAATTGAGGTTGGTGTTGTGGTGTCTGTGGGCGCAGCTTCATGCGGTGGTGGCGCTGTCACAGGCTGGGATTCGTGTGGGATGCCGAGGTCAGGTAGGGTTGAAGGAAGAGGGGGATGTTAGCACGGGTCAAGCGTGGTGTTGTAATTTTTGAATATGAAAATCCCAACGGCTCCGCGGCATACATTTCTTTGTTGGGGTTTTCAGGGAGATCACCCTAGCTTCCGAATGTGGCGTGGGCACTGCACTACATCGCAGGCTGCGTGTTAGTACTGTGTTGGTTTTGTGGTACTCAAAATTAGGGGGTCAATGAACAAAAATGAAACTGTTGTCTGTCCATGCATTTGTCAGGAGGCGCTGCTCGGAGGTCAAGGAGACAGCCCAACGCGCGGTGCTGACGAGGGTACCACCGGCTGCGCAAAAACAGCAGCAATGGGATCCGATGAAGGATCGGTAATGAGATGCCCATCGAATGACGACCGGGTGCCATGAGGGGGCAGGGGGGCCGGCGGAGCACACTGCCAGCTCTGCCCCGGACTGAACCATAGCAAGAACCCACGGCTCGTCAAGCTCATGGGTCGTTGATACACCGGGTGCGGCTGCGTGGCATGTTTGCGCGGCCGTTTGCGGAATTATGTGGGCAACTGCTTCAAGCCAGAGATCGGGACCTTGAGGTCTGATGCCAAGCGCCGGGCGGGGCCACGCACCTGTGCTGTGGTGCCGGCAGATTTGTAGGGATATGTGAACCGTCCGGTCTGCACGAGCCCAGCCAAGACACAGGTACAAAAGGGAGGTTGGATAGCCGGCACAGGCCTTTGCTTAGTGTGGGCGGGGCTGGGGGTGACACCCTGCCCTGGTGAGGGGATCTCAGTAGGATCCAGCCCCACATGCCAGTCAGCTCAGTAAGAAGGAGCCCCGCCCTATGGGCAACTGAGTAGGACCCAGCGCCATCCACAAAGTTCCTCACTGGGAACCCGCTCTGACCCCCCCCTCCCCCCAATCAAGTAAAACCCTGAGCCGGCAGTCCGAAGGTGGTTCTGGGGGTTGCCGTAAAGGCGGAGTAAGTGTGCTGGTTGGTTCGTGAGGCAGTTTTGGGCGTGAGAGCGGGAAGTCTTGTGCTGACGATTGCCACAGTCTGCGGTGCTGGTGCCTCTTTGGGGGGGGGGGGGGGGGGCATCCCTCCCTTTTCAAGCACCTGTTCTAAACGATGGTCCCAACGCCTCATCCGCCGTCCCGCTCAAGCCCCACACTCGACGGAACGCCGGTCGCGCGGGGGTGTGAAAGGCCGGAGGAGGCGAGCCCGCGAACCAACCGCCGTTCCCATGGCGCGGAATTGACTGGTCGCAATGCAACGCGTCTGTGCAACGGATCAAACATCGTAATCGACCCCCGGGGCCGAGGCATGGGGCCCGCGACGCCCCAACGTCATCGGAGAGGGGGTCGGCATCCGAACGTGGACGTGATCTTGGCCAGACCCGGACCAACGGCTTCGGTGCCCAAACGCAGGGCCACTCCCTTGTTCTCGTCACCGGGGCAGTGGTGGACTGCCACGTGAACGCCGCGGCCCGTTCTGGGCCCATGTGTCTCAGACACGCACCGAAGCGCTGGACGCGCGCGCAAGAGCAGCCCCGCCAGAGACGCATTAGAAGGGAAGGGACCTCAGAGCCGGCCCCAGAAGCGGTTGGACAGGCGGTTGGAGGAGGTTGCGAAGTGGGTGGTGGCGGTTACTGTCGGTTACAAATGCCATTGAAACTGGCACTTGGCGTCAGGGGGGCATAGCGGCTGGGCATAGACTGGGCGCCCTGGGCGCCCAATGCATCCCTGCGCCCCGCCCCACCCCCCCGGCCTGTTCATATGGGACATGTGGGCCATAGAGTGGGAAACGGCTTTGATGAAGTGCTCCCTTGCGAAAAACAATTGAGGCCCCTGCCACCCCCATGTGCACGGGAAAACGTCGTGATTGGCCGCATTTTAGAAGGGGCCCTTCGGTTCCTTCCTCGATGTTGTCTCTTCGCATCTACGACATGCCGGCGGGATCAGCGACCCGTGGCACGGACCCCTAGCCCTCCCCCTCTCTGACCTCAGAGAAGGGGACGATGACGTGAGGTGAGATGAGGATGCCTGGGCGATGTCCGCACACCAGCGCGACGTCACCCCTCAACCCCCGCAGCGTCCCTTGCGGCTCACGGGGCCATGGACACCCTCAAGCCTCGGAGAGCTGCTCCTGCTTCCTGCCGACGGGCTTCGAACCGGGCCCCCCTCATTCAGGCGTCAGGTGCATGACGGCTGAGCAACACAACGAGGGGAAGGGGAGGGAGTGATGTTTGGGGGTTAAAGCATTGTGATAGATCGCCGGAACATTCATCTGGATGCCGGGCGCGCGCCGGGCAAACATACCCTCTCAATGTAAACCATCGTGAATGCAATCCCTGCCACTGCAGATGGGATTGTAGTCCCAATGGTGGCCAGGCGCACCAGGATCTTGCCATCTGTCCCTCCCCATGCACACTGGGGACACCTATCCGAGCCCTCCTGTACAGAGGCACGAGGATTATGCCTCTTGCGGTAGAAGTGAAATGGCCCCCTCTTTCCCCTGGGAGCCACGTGGTACTTCAACCGGGTGGCAGGCCATGTCTGGACACCATCAGGGGTCGGCCGTTGGGGACCAACCCCCCCACTCTTATTTGCATCACTGGTGGTGGTGGGGGGGGCTTTGCAAAACCCCGCACATTTGCCCACTGACCCACAACCCCAGCCTCCTCCAGCCCAGGAACCCTAAGCACAAGCACATTGTATGACTGTTGGCGATCAGTTAAATCCCAATTTTTTTCGCCCAACAAATGGGACGATCACATGCAACATACCTTTGTAGGCCCCATCATGGCCATCCACCTGAAAATCAAAGAATACCCCTCTTGTGCGTGACGGACCACTCAAGTGGCCACACGGAAGAGTGGGAGTCCTTAAACCCAACTCGAGGGGCCACACCAAAGCGTGGAAAACCTTTGCTCGGCGCGCACGGCGCGCTAGCGTACTCTCTGAGCCTCCAAAGGGTTTTCCCCACGGCATTCACGCCCTCGTCAGTACTGTTCGCCAGAAAAACGTTCTTGCTGTGTTGGCTGATCCATCTCTGCGCGGTGACAACCAACCGTGGAACATGTACCCTGGGGCATGTCCCTGGATAGCCAACCACCCCCCATCCCCACCCCCACCACCAGCCTGGCGCCATTCTTCTTGGCAATCCCCTCCCCCAATTCCCTCCTTCTCTGGTGTGCAGAAGCCTGCCTGCCTACAGTAAAGCCGACGGTTGTGGGGAGGTGGAGGTGGAGTCGTGCAGGCTGCTGAGCGCCGGCGGAGAGAACCCCGTGCCCGGGCCAAAGATGTCCTTCATCTCCACCTGGTCCCGTGCCGCGTACGGCGCGTTGGGGTGGCACGAGCTGATGCTGGGCTCCTGCCGCTGCGCCTCCGTCAGGAAGATGGACTCCATGAAGGAGTAGAAGCGGGCGGCGTAGGTTTCCGCAGGAACGGTGCTGCAGGGGCACACATGGGTGGACGGGTTGGAAGGGCAAGGGCGGGTATGTACCGGGGGGCGAATTATTTCAGGGGTTTTTTTTTTGGCCGGCCAAAATTGGGGGGGGGGAATTTTGGTACTGCTCCTTAGAAATGAAGGAAAAATTTGGTATGAGGCCCCTTGTTGTTGCATCATAGTGGACGGTTGTGCTGTCAGAGACATGTGGAAACCCTTGGTAACTGAAAAAATTTTCATCCAGCTAGACGTATGCGACGAAAAATGAGACTATGGAACGTAAGCTGGCTGGTCGAGCGGCTACAGTACTGGGTTATAAATTGCCAAAAATTGGGAGTCCTGGGTTCAAACCCCACTGTCGTGTGTTTTTATGACCCACACCCAGAGTCAAAGACAGGTTTTTGGAAATGGCGCTGGGGGGTGGGGGGGATAACTTGGTCCCACCAGTTCAGTTTGTGGCGCTTTTTTTTTGATTTACACGGGGAAACTGTGTACTTTCTGAATATCCAAGAAGTTCTAACAGGTTCAACGACATTTTTAAAACACGGGCCCGTTTCTGGCCGGGGTCACCCAGAGAAATGACAAATCCTTCCCTGAGTCCCAAACGGGTTGGTGGCAGTGTCCGGGGGGTACCTTGGTCCCACCGTTTCAGTGCGTGGCGCTTTTTTTTTTCATCTGCAAGGAGAAACTGCGCACTTTCTGAATATCCAAAAGGTGTTAATTGGTTCACCGACATTTTTGAAACCCGGGCCCATTTCTGGCCCAGTTCACCCTGAAATCAGTCACAGACCCTGCTTCCCACAAGAAGACAAATGCACACAATAAATCCACAAAGACCACAGAGGGTTGCTGAGGCACTGTACCAAAAGACACAGCTTGAAAATTGCATTTCCCAATGAGTGGTGTACAGAAAATTTTTGCAACACACGAATGCTCATAGCAAGGTGCAGAGGAATAGAGCAATAGAGGAATAGAGCACAATGCATCATGTTTTGCTCAAGCGATTCTTACGCATCTGCATAAAATCACTTGCATTTGTTGCGGGTGTTGCCTGCCTTTTCGGAGCAGGGCTGGAACTTGGGGGATCAGTGCGCTTCTCACCCACAGGCTGCTTTGCCATACAATCACGTGCATGTGTTGCCAGTGTTGCCTGCCTTTTTGGAGCAGGGCTGTCACTTGGGGGAGCAGCGCGCTTCTCCCCCACATGCTGCTTCTTGCACTCCTCAAAAATAAAATGGGCCACGGCAATGGGCAGCCCACAGGCACGCAATGCTGCTACATTGAGAGAGCAAAGCTCCCTCATGGGTGTACACCCAGCCTCAAGGAGGAGAGGGGCATACTGTTCATAATCATTGACATGCAGAAACCTATCCAAGGCAGGCCCCACTTGCGGTGGTGCAGGCTGAGTGGTCTGTGGGGAACTTGCTTGTGGTTCAGGGACAGGGGCAGGGGCAAGGGCAGGGGCAGACATAGAGCCGGCTGATGTTGCCTGTGCCATTTGTTTTTTTATTGCAGTTGACCGAGCTCTGGACCATGCAACTAGCTGGGGCTGTCTTTGGCGACGTTGAAGGGGGGGTTTCCACCCACGTGCTTGCTGCTGCACCAATTCCTCAACATCTTGAGGTGTTCTTTTTGGGGCTGCAGGGGGGTCAACAATGACCACCCTGGGTGGTGGGGGTAGGGGAATTACGGCGGGCGGTGGGGGGAGGTCATCAACCGTGTTAGCAACTGGCGCCATTTTTAAAACACGGTCCCACGACAACTTGTTCCAGGACTTCAGAGCTGCAGTGTTTAGCCACTGACTCAACCAGATGAGCAGAAGTGGCTGAATGATAGCCTCGCTCATATCCAACGGTGAACCTGGTGGCAGACGGCCTGCCCGAATGGCGAGTGCGTGATGGAGCATGCGCTTCTTCATACCAGAGCGAACGGCGTCGCGACAACTTTCATTTGTTAATTGGTCACCAGCATTACTTACGTGGCTGCGGTTAGCCCGCCCTTTGTCTACGTAGACGTCACTGTCCGTCAGCTTGACCAAGTCTTCGCAAAACTCTGCACCCCGCACTTCCTCAACGTCCGCAGCCGTAAGATGTGCCGGTGCACGGTCTGCAACCATTAAAATAGGAAACGTCTCAAGCAGTTGAAGGTCCTTCAGTTTGACCTGGTTCTTCTCGTGAACGTCGCGCATCAATCGTTTCCATGTGGCTGCATCCTGGGTTTTGGCCTTCGCGTGGTCCTGCAGAATTGCTGGGTGCACCAAATGTCCAATCTTTGTTGTCTTGGCGTGGCAAGCCGTTGTCTCTCCACGAAATATAACTTGGAGGCACAAGGTGTCGCCGTTCATGTCGAAAATTGGGGTAGCGGTCCCCTGTCGTTTCTCTCCTTGGTTCATCAAATACACCCTTGTAATAGCTTTGTCCTCGTACGTTCCTCGCATGTCTGGACTGTAGTGCAGCACTGTCTCGTCACACGCATACACAGACGTTGGCAGCAGCTTTGCATATCCGTCAGGCATATGGATTCCGTATGCTGCTGGGCGTTCCATGATGTCTAGTAGTTTCTGCCGCCACGCGTTGTCTTCAACCAAATCCTCAATCGTACACAGGGGTCTATCAGTGCTTCCTTTCTTTTTGGTCAACTCTTTGCATTTTGCCCATTTCGCAGCCCACTCTTTGGTGAATTGTGGTTGTTCATGTTCCTCTTGAGTAGGTCGTGTGGCCTGGACAGTTTCCCCAGCCAATAGGACAATCAACTCCCGGTCAATAGGTGCACCCTCTGTCCGCGTTGCATCAAAAGCCTCCTTCAGAGCGTTTGACTCTTCTGGAGTTAGGGCACTTGGTCGGCCAGCTTTTCGGAGACATCGGTCACTGGCCCAACCGGCAATTGTGTTTGGTGGTGGATGTGTTGTACCATACCGCAATCTAACCCCAGAAATTCCGTTACGGACATATTCATGTGCACAAGCAGCACGCTTCTCAGCAGACCATTGAGCCCATGGTTTCTTGTTGTAGGAACCTCTTGTCTTCCCTTTGTGCTTTGCTGCGTGGTACTGTTGCGCTGCTTGCTGCAAGCGTTTTTGTAGATCTGAAGCCTCAACAACAGCCTTGGGCACAAGAAAACGATCCATGTCTGCGTGGGTACAGGAAAAACAAATGAACGTACCCGGCTCCTGCGGCATTGGCATCAGCCCTCGTTCCCCCGCTGGACCACTGTCCATCTGCCCATGACTCTCCTTCTGTGGTGAACATTGGGAGGGCCTACAGAGAACGCAGTGTCAGTTGACACCACGTCTCATCTATGTTTCCCATGCCGGCAGCACAAGCACCAAGAGTATTGCGTATGGGTGGGCACTCATAAAGGTAAAAGACCCTATACACAACAAAAGGTGGCATGTCCCAAAGGGACCCAGGGGAAAACAACTGTCCAGCATGTGAGCCAGACAGTCGTTTCCCATGCCGGCAGCACAAGCACCAAGAGTATTGCGGGAACAGCCAGCGGTATATATTCCCACAACCTCACACCGTCTTGGCGGGCATAGGGTAGCCAAACCTTAGGGCCTAGGGCTTACCCTCACGTGTGTGACCCCCCCCTCCCCCCGTTCCCCGCCCTGACACATACAACCACCGACCCTCTGCGTCACACAGTCCACCCCTCAGCTGCACACTTGTAGTGCAATACTAACCGCTACCCCAGCTATAGCAAAAGCGGACGCTCGCAAGGGGCACGTTCTGCAGACTGGCTGCATACTAGGCCAGAGGGTTGCGGTAAACCACGCTAAGGCCGCACACCAAGGGCGGCGTTCGAGCGGCACAAGCAAACAACCTGGGGCCTGGCCGCTGAGACAGAAAAACTGCCGTCAGCCCAAAAACCGACAGCAAAACAAAAAGGCGGGGGGACACAGCCCGAAGAAACTCGCTGCACTATAGCAACACAGGGAGATAGGCATCAGCACTAGGCGCAACCCCACAGCCGGCGGAAGGCCCACCGTTGTGATTCTTTGAGGTGCTGCAGGGTGCGCACTGTCACCGATGCCCACCCTCTCGCACGGCGCCAAAACCGGACCCCACGCCTGACAAGACTGAGCCTGGGGCCACAAAAACGCACAACACTCACCCCTTACTAGCAGGTCCTTGGGACAGGCGGTCTGCCTCCGCCTGGGCACAAAGGCCTTGAGGAAGACGAGTGCCACTTCGAACTCCAGGCAGTCGGAGCGCATCCGCACAATCAGGAGCACGTAGGCAATGAACATGCCGGCGCGTCGGACCGGTACGACAGACATATGCATGCGGACATGTGGACTCATCAGCAGCGCTGCCAGAAACATAACAGGCTGCAGCACGCAGGACCACAGCATGCTCTGGGCAAAGCCCGCGCAGGCCAGCAGCAGGAAATTCAGGACACCCTGGGCAAGCTGCGCGTTCATTACCGAAATGATGGTCCTCCGACCCAAGAAGGACTCCAGCTGATCCATCGCAACTTTGTTGTCGGAGACCTCTTTTGCGACCTCACCGAGCTCGTCTTGGAGGGAGTGACCGAGCAGGGCTTCACTCTGGAAGTGCACTAACATCCCGCGGGAAGCCGCTGTCAAAATGGTCGCCGCACTTACCCAGAACAAGATGTGCCTTCGGTTGGAGGGAAAGCAGGAGACAATAATCAGGAGGCCCAAAGCGGTTGCAATGCCGGGAACATGGGCCAAGTAGAATGCAGGGCTAAAGCCACTGGCAGTCATTGTGAAAGGCTGCACCGTGTCAAAGGCCACGTTGATTACGCACCATACTTGACAAAACCGTAAGAGGTCGGGCAGGTACAAATTCTGGAACTGTTGTTCTTTCTCTGTGTCGTGGAACCTGTAGCCCTTCCAAAAGGAGCAGCACTCGCTCAGCATAAGAGAATCCTTCTCCACATTTGATATGTATGTTTGACCGGGCATTGCACAAAAAACTCATAAAGGTAAAAGACCCTATACACAACAAAAGGTGGCATGCCCCAAAGGGACCCAGGGGAAAACAACTGTCCAGCATGTGAGCCAGACAGTCGTTGCACCTTCACACTGCATGCAGCGCGCAGAAAACCCCTCCTGCAGCCCATGCCTGGTGCACACAGTTTGACACATCACATCCTTAAAATTGAAGGAAATATTTGGTACGAGGTAGGAGTACGAAATTTGTCCATATCGATTTTGTATTGTGCTAAATAATTCGCCCCCCGGTATTAGAGGACAGGAGAGGGGCGGGGGGGGGGTCCGGAACCCAAAAGTTTGTGTACCGAAACCCGCCCAAATCAATATTTCCTTTGGAACATTTCATTTTTCCCCACTACGAAATCTGGGTCCAGGGGGGGGAGGGGGTGTTACTCCCCCCTCCTCCTATGGTTGTCAACCGTTCTAATGCATCCCTGCAGAAGGGCGGGGAGACCCATGGTGGGCGCGGTGCATGGGGGGGGGGGGGGGCACCATGCCACAATGTGCACAATGCACTGTATGCGGGGGGGGGGGTGTTTTAGGAGGGGGGCGAGGGGGCCTGAAATCCAAGGGTTTGTGTACCAATGGCCCAAACATCTTTTCCCTCTGCAAAAAAATTTCCCTCAAGGAATTTTGTGGCGGATTTGGTTTTGGTTTCGGTTTTGGCGGGCACCCAGCCCGTGGCCCCATCGTCTCAAGGTGTGCAAGGCCCAAGGCATGGGGCGCTCAAGGAGACCCGCGGGCTACCTCATACCTGGCCACTGCACATGGCGCCCATGTGGTGGTTCCGGTAATTGATCCAAAGATCTCTTGCGTGCTCTCTGCTTGTCCTACCGCTGGACCAAGCGCAACCGTCGGCACAGGAGGAGGTGCATATGGCGTTCGAGCCCTGCCCCGAGAAGAGTGGCAGGTATTGGTCTCTGCGCTAGACGATCCCGCACGCCAACAGGGCTTGTCGCCACCGCTCTGCCCATACTCCCAGCCTGGCAGGGATCCATCGCCTCTTGGTCTTGCAGTCGTAGAAGCTGATCCAGCCCGGTTGGCTGATGTCGACCCTGTGTACGCTTGCGGCCTCCCCGACCCGAAGGCCGTGGCAGAAACTGAAGATGGCGAGGGTGAGGTTGGCAAAGTCGGTCTCGGAGCGTACCGCCGTGGCCATGGTTCGGAGCATACCTAGGGTTCCCTAGACCTGTTGGCCAACTTCGGAGTTGTAGGCCCGACCGGCCCCGGCCGCAATGGCCCAGTGGATGGGGTCCACAGTGAGCCGCTGCAGCTGGAGCTTTTCGGCCATGCAAACTGCTGATATGGTGCCCCATAAGGCAGCTGAGGACTTCCCCGTCGCTGACAAGTGCACCGGGTGCCGTGCAAGGGCATCTGCCCGCGATTGTTCCGCGTACAGAAGCCCTGCACGGCCGACACCTCTGAGTGTCCGCGCCTAGGCAAAAACCCTGCTCTCCACCCATCTCAGGAGAGGCAGGGCCCGGGGCTCAGTGGCGGAGTCCGCGGCCCACAAGTCGTACACCTTCGTGGCCACGCCATGGAGCTCATTTGCCGTGCCTCAACCCCCTTCCCCCCCTCCCCCGTCCCCTGGGTTAGCCACGGGCGGCAGGTGGCCGGATGTGGGGGGGGGGGTACCCCCCCCCTCAGCAAAAGGGCTGCCGGGGCAGGGATGAAACGACTAGTGCATACCGTTGCACCGCACGCAGGGGTAGGGGGGCGGCCCCCGGGCGTCGTATGTGCGGCCGGTGCTGAACGGTGTGTACAGGGTTTGGTCCCCCTGCACAGAGAACCCACCCGCCGGGCGCCCGTGCGGGGCTTGCACCTGGGTCTGTACCGGCTGCCACTGGTGGGTATTTGAGCCCCTAAAAGGAGGGGGATGTGGCTCTGCTCATTACGCCCTTGCAGGTTGACCAACATTTGTGTTCCTCGTGAGGTTGAGATCCTTGCCTTGTGGGGTTCCGATACTAGGGCAAAATCATGGTGTTGTGGAAATTACCCACCTACCACGAAAGCATCGGTCTACATTCTGTTTTCACGGGTGTTGGATTCACATTGGTCCACAAAGGTCTGTAACAATGCCACAACACCACTGCCTAACCAAGTATCGAGATGATCTTGGAAACGTTCAATCTACTATTGCCTCCTAAAGGGAGCCGCAGCGGGTGCATATCGACCTGTAATGCTGGCCACTGCTGATGCTTCTCGGGCCGTCTGGCCAGCAACAAGTAGGGCTTGTCCTGCCAACGTCTATGAGGGGCCGTCCTGCCCTGCCTCTCAAAGTGTGTGTGTACGGCCAGACCTCTTGCCGCTCAAAATCATTTGATGGACTTGCAGTTAGGGGTTGCTGAAACAACGTGACTTGAGCTAACCTATGTGTTACAATATGCAAATCAATGTAAACGACCACCAACTTTGCATCCACATCCCTAGCAGTCGTTAACGTACCCAACACCTCGGGCCCACTCTTAAAGCTGTTGGTAGGTATATCGGGGACATTCATTGTGTCCGAGATACAAGGTCTTAGACATGATGCATTGAGCCAACTTTAGCAAGGTGCATCCAAATGGCACTTGCGTCGGATTTTGGCACAGTGCATGCAGCCGAGCTAGCAGACGTGTCACGCCCTTAGGCAAGGGCACCAGATGTTGTGGAGATTTCAGTGTCACGCTGATCCTTGGCAGAGCCACGCTTCAAGACCTTCCGAAGTGCACATGAAAACGCAATTGCCAAGAATTTTATGGGACCTCCTAGTGGTCACCATATTGTGCTCGAACTACCTAGGTTCGCAATAACCTAGGTTTTGCCTCGGGGGGGGGGGGGGGACTATGTCATAGGTCGGGACAGTACCAGATAGCCACCTTGCTACATAGACGTGTTCTTTTGATTTGCTTGGGACCAGGTCCTGTTGTCATGTCTCATCTATCGCCAAATGAGTTGGAGTCGGGACGAATTGGGCCCATACTAGCCAAGGGCGATGTAGTCGGGACCAAATGCTCCCAGAATGACCCTGACCAAAACCCCTCCGGATCTGGGAATGGCACTTGCGCCAACATGGGTCACGGTGCTGGGTGCCTCCAATTGGCGATAGCTTTGGGGGGGGTCTACGGTGCCGCCATGGTCGCCGTACGTGGAGCCAAGTACTCAGATTCCACATGGGGAATCATGTCAACGTTGTGTGAAAGTATTGCGGTCCAAGCCACCATAGGCTTCTTATAGTGGTATCGCCGATTGGGGTCACAAACACCACCAAAAGTACACATGCATGGCAAAACACACAAAAATCTCCCCAAACCATGGATATCCCCGAAGGAAAAACTAAATATCTTGGCCGGCTCCAACTCCCCATATATGGGCGCTTGTGGGCCCAAATGTGGGGGTGCGTGATTTTCACGGAATCTCTAATTGGGGGCAAAGATAGCATCGCCGAAGGCGGAGAAAAACTCATAAGGCGGCCAGGTGACCTGGAATGCAAAGTAGGGACCAACAAGCATTACATGTTTTGGTTTTGGAGCGATTTGACGTCATGGCTTCTTGGTATGAATTTTTCAAGTGAGCACAAAAATTGGAAACATGAGGGTAGTCATCCCCCACTGGGGTATGATGTCCAAACTCATGGGGTTTGGACGGCCAATGACCTAGGTTCCGAAAAAGCGAGGCGGTGAGAAGCAACGGAACCAAAGAAGCCGAAGACACACCACCCAAACCCCCGCAGGTTTGTGCATGCGGTGGACGTTTCTTCGGAACCATATTGTTGCCTTTACCAACGTATATTATTGTACACACCCACCCACCCACACACACACACACACACACACACACAGCACACATACACACAGACACACGCGCGCGCGCGATAAATGTCCTTCATATCAATCATCCGACTCAAGAAAGATTGGATGCAATCCAATTCTTTGACAAAAGAAATCCTCGAAAACGATGAATTCTGGTGTGCTCTCAAAAGACTATTGCCGACCACTGCGGACAATTTGACCATCAAGTACAAAGGCCAGGTCTTGCAAGATCCCCTGCAAAGGTACCTCGACCTTATGAGGGAGCTTTGTATTCAAATAACATCATGGGCCCCTCATGATGCTGATCTACGAGACCAAAAATGCAAAGAAGCCCATGAGCTTTTCCATGCCATCGACTTGCCAAAAAGGAGGTTTGGTGTAACCATGCATTACTTCTTCGAACATTACACTCCTCATCTCCGCTACCACAAGAACCTTCTATCAGTGTCATGCGAAGGTGGGGAGCACTTGCATCAACCTCACACCTCCGTCGTAGCGCGAAGGCCCTCAAGGCCCCGCTACAAATGCCCAATGGGGTTGCGTGAGGTGATGAAGATGGTCCGATTGGGGCAAGCATTGTGGCGACAAGGGTGGTCCACACCTGCCATGTGGAACACCAAACACAGCAATGCAACTGTCAAGCGCAAGAAGGCGATAAAAAAGTCCCAATGTATGTGGTGTGCCAACACACACACACACACACACACACACACACACACACGTGCGCACATAGAATATGTGCTCCTTACGTTGTGTAGCCTTTGCTCTTGCGCATTGAGTTTCACACCACGGCATGTATGTATACAAGTTCCATCCACGTAGTCACCCTCCTCCCGGGACGCTCGATCACGTTCTTAATGTGAATGCATTGCAATCTTGTTTTCATTTTCTCTTTCTTTGCCTCACACTAGACATTATGCATTTGCCCAAAAGAAGAAGGAATGCCATCTTCCCTGGCCTGCTCAAGGAGTTGCTGGACATTGTGCGGAGGTTGAACAAGGCGCATGGGAAAACTTTACCATGTGGAGCACGCTGCTTCGGTGTCATGTGTCCCGACGTCAATTCCCAAATTGAAGATGCTTCGCCTATGCTTGGGCTTCGGCCTGCGGGTAATCAAGTTGTCCTCCTTGGGAGTGAGCCGGTTGTATTCCATCTCAAGGAAATGGGCCCTGTTCAGTCGGTTTGTTTAATGCCTCTTGGTGTGCCGAAGAAATCCGTCGTGCTGCACACTACATCGGTTGCAAAGGAGGCAACTGATTGGGAGAAGCAATCCTCCGATGCCCTTTTCTTGCATACAGATACACATTTTGTATTGCCACCTGCCAATAGTCGTATGTCGCATGTGCTTGTCACTCCACTTGTGGCTGTAAGAGGCTGCTTTGTTGAAGAAGATCAACCTTTTTTTTGCATACAGATACACATTTTGTATTGCCACCTGCCAATAGTCGTATGTCGCATGTGCTTGTCACTCCACTTGTGGCTGTAAGAGGCTGCTTTGTTGAAGAAGATCAACCGCGGTTGGAGAACCATGTTGAGCATCCTTATCAATGGTGTGATTTGTCTCATGGAAAAACCATCTCATGTCGCGATGTACAGCACCGCCGACCAATGCTCATTCATATAGATTTTGTGTGGAGGTCTGTGGTGCACTGCCCCAGGGCCACGCGTAGTGGGGTGCATGTGACACCCGGAAAGTGGAGTATCACCACTTTTAGGGGTGCAGAGTTTGTGGTTCTAGGTTTCATAGCGACTCAAAAAAGTGGGTGGCATATTGTTGCCATGTGTCGTGGATGCATGTCTGATTCTCTCTTGCGCATCTCGGAGGAACAGGTGAAAGCCATCTCCGCCAGTTGTGCGGAAGCCCTGGCTCTAGGTGATGAATGGCGATGTGATTTATATGCTGAAATGTTTCTTTCTTTCTGCGCTGCGCCCTACGAGGACTGTTGTGGGGGGCACGAGAAGGCATGGTGATGTGAAGGCTACCCAGCCTATCACTAGCCTTGCTGGCCCCCAACGGAGGTCTAGCCGTGCAGTGAAGGTGGAACAAGCAAGGGAGCAAAAGGTGGAGCAAGCCAGCAAGGCAACACTCAACCCAAAACCACCACCAACAACGGACCCAAAAGTGAAACCCAAAGGCAAAAAGCAAGGCGCAAAACCACTTGCAAAGCCACCACCAAAGAACACCACCAAGCAAGAGCACGATACTGATAACAGCAAGGGCAACACTGCACCAAGCAAGCTTGAGCAAATGCTGGAGCAGTTCCTTGCACACAATATGCGTGCGCATATGCAGCATGATGAAGGTGCTCCGCCTGCCAAGCAACGAAAACCGAAACGTGAGGGGCAGCAGCAGTAGCCGCAGCTACAGCAGCAGCAGCAGCTACAACTGCAGCACCCGCTCGTGCAGCAGCAACAACTGCAGCAGCCATTTGTACGGCCGCCACACCTGCAGGCACAAACACCACCACCACCACCACCACCACCACAGGCAACGTCAATCCAATCTCATGTGCTGCCGTGGTAATATGCACCACCTTATCCTTTCCGCTGGTTTGACTTTTGAATCCTTTTGTTAGAGGTGGTTTGAGACCACAGCTCGCCAGCATCCATATGTACTAGCGCCAACCTAACCATACTCGGCAGAACATTTTACATCCGTTCCACCATTTTGGCTTCATTTTGTTCAAATTTTAGAATGTTAGAGGTGGTTTGATACTACCACTATACAGCTTTTCTTTCTGTTTGCATTATGTGCGCATTTGTTCATCCCTCAGGTTCTACAGGATTTTGTTGTGAACGCGTGATTCGTGCTTTGAATCTATCATCAAATTTGTGCCTTGTAAGGATGAAAACAAACAAGGTCACAACCATCATTGAGTCAAGTGGAACTAAACAAGGCGCTACACTCCCATGCCATGCCAACAGTGCCTATTCATGTGTTTGGGGTCCGCCATCACTCTTCTTTGCCTGTTTTGTGGTCCAAAATCATCCATAAAATTAGAGCAAATCTGAAACGCTTACCCAATATCAAGATTTGAAGCCTTTGCCAAGCACAAGGCAATGTTTCTCAATTCGGCTGCTTTGGTCCTGTCCATACTTGATATGTTGCATTTCTGTTGCATTTTCAGAGGTTGTTGTGGATCATTACGTTGTCCTTGTCCATGCTTCGCCTTCCAGATGATCCTGCTTTCCGTAAAGTCACAAAGGATGGTAAAAATCGGGGTACATCTTTGGTGTGGCCACGTGGTCCCCCCCCCCCCCCGGCGCCTTGTGATTTTGGCCTAAAAATGCCAATTTTGGGCAAAAATGAGTGTTTTATGGGCTTGGGTGGTCACCTGAAGCCCCCCCCCCACCCTATTTTGCAGGTGCCCAACTCAAAAAAACATGGGTTTTTTGGGTGTTGACGCCACAAAATAGGTCCCCCCCCCCCCAAAGGCCATTTTTTGCCCAAAAATGGCCTAAAAGTGCCAAATTTGGGCAAAAAAACAGTGTTTTTTGGGCTAGGGTAGTCAGTTCAAGGCCCCCCCACCTTGTTTCGCAGGTGCTCCACTAAAAAAAACAACATGTGTTGCAGGGTGTGGAACTTGGGAAATCGGTGTTTCAGGGCCGCCCCACCCCCGAAAAAGGCCATTTTTTGCCCAAAAATAGACTAAAAATGCCAATTTGGGGCCAAAAGTAGTGTTTCTTTGGGCTTGGGTAGTCACTTCACGGCCCCCCGCACCCTATTTTTCAGGTGCCTTGACTCAAAAAAAAAACACGTGTTGCAGGGTATAGAAGTCAGAAAGTAGGTGCTTCAGCCCCCCACCACCCCCCCACCCGAAAAAGGCCATGTTTACCCAAAAATGGCCTAAAAATGCCACTTTTGGACAAAAAATATTGTTTTTTGGGCCCGGGTAGTCATTTCAAGCCCCCCCTGCCCTATTTTGCAGGTGCCCAACTAAAAAAAACATCTGTTGCAGGGTATGGAAGCCGGAAAACGGGTGTTGTAGGGCCGCCCCACAGAGAAAATGGCCATTTTTTGCCCAAAAATGGCCTACAAATGCCAATTTTGGGCCAAAAACAGTTTTTCTGGGCTCGGGTGGGCAGTTTAAGGCCCGCCACCACCCTATTTTGTAGCTGCCTGACTACAATAAATATGTGTTGCAGGGTATGGACGCAACAAAATGGGTGTTTCAAGGCCGTGCCACACAAAAAATGGCCATTTTTTGCCCAAAAATGCCATGAAAATGCCAATTTTGGGCCAAAAGCATTGTTTTTTGGGCTTGGCTATGCCCCCCCCCCCCCCTGTTTTGCAGGTGGCTGACTCAAACAAACATGTGTTGCACGGTATGGATTCCGGAAAATGGGTGTTTGAGGGCCGCCGCACCCAAAAAAAAGGCCATTTTTTGCTCTAAAA
Organism: Eutreptiella sp. 'Long Island Sound 2002'; assembly: GCA_964036045.1. Classification (NCBI taxonomy): domain Eukaryota; phylum Euglenozoa; class Euglenophyceae; order Eutreptiales; family Eutreptiaceae; genus Eutreptiella; species Eutreptiella sp. 'Long Island Sound 2002'. Next base: position 14,765,141 of record OZ038391.1, read on the forward strand.
ATGGCCTACAAATGCCAATTTTAGGCCAAAAGCAGTGTTTTTTGGGGTCCGGTGGTCATTTCAAGGCCCGCCTGCCCTGTTTTGTAGGTGCTTGACTCAAGAAAACCCCTGTTGCAGCGTAGGGAAGCCGGAAAATGGATGTTTCAGGGCCGTCCCACCCGAAAAAAAGGCCATTTTTTGCCCAAAAATGGCCTGAACATGCCAATTTTGGGCCAAAAACATTGTTTTTGGGGCTTGGGCAGTCACTTCAAGGTCCCTCCACCCTATTTTTCAGGTGCCTGACACCAAAAAAAAAACATGTGTTGCAGGGTATGGACGCCAGAAAATGGGTGCTTCGTGGCCGCCCCGCCCCCAAAATGGCCATTTTTTGCCCAAAAATGGCCTAAAAATGCCAATTTTGGGCCGAAAACGTTGTTTTTTTGGGCTTGGGTAGTCATTTCAAGACGCCCCTACCCTATTGTGCAGGTGCCTGACTCAAAAAAACACGTGTTGCAGGGTACAACAGTCAGAAAATAAGTGCTTCAACCCCCCCCCCCCCCAGAAAAAGGCCCCGAAAAAGGCCATTTTTGCCGGAAAATGGCCTAACAATGACAACTTTGGGCCAAAAGCGGTGTTTTTTGGGGCTCGGGTAGTCATTTTAAGCCCCCGTCCCCATGTTTTGCAGGTGGCTGACTCAAAAAAACATGTGTTGCAGGCTATGGATTCCGGAAAATGGGTGTTTCAGGGATGCCCCACCCCCAAAAAAGGCCATTTTTTGCTCTAAAATGGCCTAAAAATGCCAATTTCGGGCCAAAACAGTGTTTTTGTGGGGTCGGTGGTCGTTTCAAGGCCCGCCTGCCCTGTTTTGCAGGTGCCTGACTCAACAAAATATGTGTTGCAGCGTAGGGAAGCCAAAAAATGGATGTTTCAAGGCCGCGCCACCCAAAAAATGGCCATTTTTTGCCCAAAAATGGCCTACAAATGCCAATTCTGGGCCTAAAGCAGTGTTTTCTGGGCTTGGGTGGTCAATTCAAGCCCCCCCCACCCTATTTTGCAGTTGCCTGACTCCAACAAACATGTGTTGCAGAATATGGACGCCAGAAAATGGGTCTTTCGAGGCCACGCCACCCAAAAAATGGCCATTTTTTGCCCAAGAATGGCCTAAAAATGCCAATTTTAGGCCAAAAACATTATTTTTATTGGGGTTGGGTAGTCACTTCACGGTCCCTCCACCCTATTTTTCAGGTGCCTGACACCAAAAAAAACATGTGTTGCAGGGTATGGACGCCAGAAAATGGGTGTTTGAGGGCCGCCCCGCCCAAAAAATGGCCATTTTTGGCCCAAAATTGGCCTAAAAATGCCAATTTTGAGCCAAAAACAGTGTTTTTTGGGCTTGGGTAGTGATTTCAAGACCCCCCCTACCGTATTGTGCAGGTGCCTGACAAAAAAAAAACACATGTTGCAGGGTACAGCAATCAGAAAATAAGTGCTTCAACCCCCCCCTCTCGAAAAAGGCCTCGAAAAAGGCCATTTTTTCCCAAAAAATGGCGTAACAATGACAACTTTGGGCCAAAATCGGTGTTTTTTGGAGCACGGGTAGTTATTTCAAGGCCGCCCTGCCCTGTTTTGCACGTGCCCAACGCAAAAAGACATGTGTTGCAGGGTATGGAATCCGGAAAATGGGTGTTTTAGGGCCGTCCCACCAAAAAAAAGGCCCTTTTTTGCTCTAAAATGGCCTAAAAATGCCAATTTTGGGCCAAAGCAGTGTTTTTTGGGGTCGGGTGGTCATTGCAAGGCCCGCCTGCCCTGTTTTGCAAGTGCGTGACTCAAGAAAACATGTGTGCCAGCGTAGAGAAGCCAGAAAATGGGTGTTTCAGGGCCGCCCCACCCAAAAAATGGCCATTTTTTGCCCAAAAATGGTCCAAATTTGCGACTAGATGCTTCTTTCACTTTATATGTGCATCTTAGGGGTTGGTAGCCGCAAATTTGCGACTCTGGGATTCATTAGCCGCACCATTGCGTTTTCAGGCTTCATAGCCGCAAATTTGCGACTCACGGCTTCTACAATGGTGTCTTTGTGTCTTCGGGCTTGGTAGCCACAAATTCGCGACTCAGGGCTTCTTTAGAGATTTTTCAGGTGCCTGACTCAAAGACACATGTGTTGCAGGGTATGGGAGCCGGAAAATGAGTGTTTCAGGGCCGCCCCACCCCCAAAAAAGACCATTTTTGCTCGAAAATGGCCTAAAAATGCCAATTTCGGGCCAAAACAGTGTTTTTTTGGGGTCGGGTGGTCATTGCAAGGGCCGCCTGCCCTGTTTTGCAAGTGCCTGACTCAAGAAAACATGTGTTGCAACGTAGGGAAGCCAAAAAATGGGTGTTTCAGGGTTGCCCCACCCAAAAAATGGCCATTTTTGCCCAAAAATGGCCTAGAAATGCCAATTTTGGGCCAAAAACAGTGTTTTCTGGGCTTGGGTGGCCAGTTCTAGGCCCCTCCCACGCTATTTTTCAGGTGCCTGACTCAAACAAACATGTGTTGCAAGGTATGAAGGCCGGAAAATCGGTGCTTCATGGCCGGCCCACCCAAAAAATGGCCATTTTTGCCCAAAAATGGCCTACGAATGCCAATTTTGGGGCGAAAACAGTGTTTTTTGGGCTCGGGTGGGCAGTTCTAGGCCCCCCAACACCCTATTTCGTTGGTGCCCGACCAAAAAAAAATGTGTTGCAGGGTATGGGCCGGGAACTGGGTGTTTCACCGCGACCCCCCCCCCCAGAAATCGCCTTTTTTGCCCAAAAATGGCCATTTTTGGCCCAAAATTGGCCTAAAAATGCCAATTTTGGGCCAAAAACAGTGTTTTTTGGGCTTGGGTAGTGATTTCAAGACCCCCCCTACCGTATTGTGCAGGTGCCTGACTAAAAAAAAAACACATGTTGCAGGGTACGGCAATCAGAAAATAAGTGCTTCAACCCCCCCCCCTCGAAAAAGGCCTCGAAAAAGGCCATTTTTGCCCAAAAAATGGCGTAACAATGACAACTTTGGGCCAAAATCGGTGTTTTTTGGGGCACGGGTAGTTATTTCAAGGCCGCCCTGCCCTATTTTGCACGTGCCCAACGCAAAAAGACATGTGTTGCAGGGTATGGAATCCGGAAAATGGGTGTTTTAGGGCCGTCCCACCAAAAAAAAGGCCCTTTTTTGCTCTAAAATGGCCTAAAAATGCCAATTTTGGGCCAAAGCAGTGTTTTTTGGGGTCGGGTGGTCATTGCAAGGCCCGCCTGCCCTGTTTTGCAAGTGCGTGACTCAAGAAAACATGTGTGCCAGCGTAGAGAAGCCAGAAAATGGGTGTTTCAGGGCCGCCCCACCCAAAAAATGGCCATTTTTTGCCCAAAAATGGTCCAAATTTGCGACTAGATGCTTCTTTCACTTTATATGTGCATCTTAGGGGTTGGTAGCCGCAAATTTGCGACTCTGGGATTCATTAGCCGCACCATTGCGTTTTCAGGCTTCATAGCCGCAAATTTGCGACTCACGGCTTCTACAATGGTGTCTTTGTGTCATCGGGCTTGGTAGCCACAAATTCGCGACTCAGGGCTTCTTTAGAGATTTTTCAGGTGCCTGACTCAAAGACACATGTGTTGCAGGGTATGGGAGCCGGAAAATGAGTGTTTCAGGGCCGCCCCACCCCCAAAAAAGACCATTTTTTTGCTCGAAAATGGCCTAAAAATGCCAATTTCGGGCCAAAACAGTGTTTTTTTGGGGGTCGGGTGGTCATTGCAAGGGCCGCCTGCCCTGTTTTGCAAGTGCCTGACTCAAGAAAACATGTGTTGCAACGTAGGGAAGCCAAAAAATGGGTGCTTCAGGGTTGCCCCACCCAAAAAATGGCCATTTTTTGCCCAAAAATGGCCTAGAAATGCCAATTTTGGGCCAAAAACGGTGTTTTCTGGGCTTGGGTGGCCAGTTCTAGGCCCCTCCCACGCTATTTTTCAGGTGCCTGACTCAAACAAACATGTGTTGCAAGGTATGAAGGCCGGAAAATCGGTGCTTCATGGCCGGCCCACCCAAAAAATGGCCATTTTTGCCCAAAAATGGCCTACGAATGCCAATTTTGGGGCGAAAACAGTGTTTTTTGGGCTCGGGTGGGCAGTTCTAGGCCCCCCAACACCCTATTTCGTTGGTGCCTGACCAAAAAAAAATGTGTTGCAGGGTATGGGCCGGGAACTGGGTGTTTCACCGCGACCCCCCCCCCCCCCAGAAATCGCCTTTTTTGCCCAAAAATGGCCATTTTTGGCCCAAAATTGGCCTAAAAATGCCAATTTTGGGCCAAAAACAGTGTTTTTTGGGCTTGGGTAGTGATTTCAAGACCCCCCCTACCGTATTGTGCAGGTGCCTGACTAAAAAAAGAAACACATGTTGCAGGGTACAGCAATCAGAAAATAAGTGCTTCAACCCCCCCCCCTCGAAAAAGGCCTCGAAAAAGGCCATTTTTACCCAAAAAATGGCGTAACAATGACAACTTTGGGCCAAAATCGGTGTTTTTTGGGGCACGGGTAGTTATTTCAAGGCCGCCCTGCCCTATTTTGCACGTGCCCAACGCAAAAAGACATGTGTTGCAGGGTATGGAATCCGGAAAATGGGTGTTTTAGGGCCGTCCCACCAAAAAAAGGCCCTTTTTTGCTCTAAAATGGCCTAAAAATGCCAATTTTGGGCCAAAGCAGTGTTTTTTGGGGTCGGGTGGTCATTGCAAGGCCCGCCTGCCCTGTTTTGCAAGTGCGTGACTCAAGAAAACATGTGTGCCAGCGTAGAGAAGCCAGAAAATGGGTGTTTCAGGGCCGCCCCACCCAAAAAATGGCCATTTTTTTGCCCAAAAATGGTCCAAATTTGCGACTAGATGCTTCTTTCACTTTATATGTGCATCTTAGGGGTTGGTAGCCGCAAATTTGCGACCCTGGGATTCATTAGCCGCACCATTGCGTTTTCAGGCTTCATAGCCGCAAATTTGCGACTCACGGCTTCTACAATGGTGTCTTTGTGTCTTCGGGCTTGGTAGCCACAAATTCGCGACTCATGGCTTCTTTAGAGATTTTTCAGGTGCCTGACTCAAAGACACATGTGTTGCAGGGTATGGGAGCCGGAAAATGAGTGTTTCAGGGCCGCCCCACCCCCAAAAAAGACGATTTTTTTGCTCGAAAATGGCCTAAAAATGCCAATTTCGGGCCAAAACAGTGTTTTTTTGGGGTCGGGTGGTCATTGCAAGGGCCGCCTGCCCTGTTTTGCAAGTGCCTGACTCAAGAAAACATGTGTTGCAGCGTAGGGAAGCCAAAAAATGGGTGTTTCAGGGTTGCCCCACCCAAAAAATGGCCATTTTTTGCCCAACAATGACCTAGAAATGCCAATTTTGGGCCAAAAACAGTGTTTTTCTGGGCTTGGGTGGCCAGTTCTAGGCCCCTCCCACGCTATTTTTCAGGTGCCTGACTCAAACAAACATGTGTTGCAAGGTATGAACGCCGGAAAATCGGTGCTTCATGGCCGGCCCACCCAAAAAATGGCCATTTTTGCCCGAAAATGGCCTGCGAATGCCAATTTTGGGGCGAAAGCAGTGTTTTTTGGGCTCGGGTGGGCAGTTCTAGGCCCCCCAACACCCTATTTTGTAGGTGCCTGACCAAAAGAAAATGTGTTGCAGGGTATGGGCCGGGAACTGGGTGTTTCACCGCGACCACCCCCCCCAAGAAATCGCCTTTTTTGCCCAAAAATGGCCTAAAAATACCCATTTTGGGCCAAAAACAGTGTCTTTTGGGCTTGGGTGGTCATTTTTAGGCCTCCCCACCCTATTGTGCAGGTGCTTGACTCAAAAAGACATGTGTTGTAGGATGTGGCAGCCGGAAAATGGGTGTTTGAGGGCCACCCCCCACCCCGAAAAATGGCCATTATTTGCCCAAAAAGGGCCTAAAAATGCCAATTTTTGGGTAACACCCCAATGTGCCAACCATGTGATCTAGAACCGTACATGCGCTCATGACGCCAAGTGTATATGCAAATGGAGGAAATATGGCTTATGGAATTGCATACTTGTCCAATATTGCACATATAGGTGCTATATGTGGCTATATGGGCATGTTTGGGCTATGGAGATCGCCCAACCAAGATGGCACCGATGTTTGTTTTTTTTGAAAGCATCGTCATATGTCGCTTGGGACGCCCATTGCACGCAATGGTACCCATCGGTTGACAATTTGTCCCATTTATCCCTCCTCACATAAAGTGACATGTAAAGATATTGGAATATCTTTACGAAATTGACCCCACAACACCAAAACCCAAGTAGATTGGCGAAGTAGACGACAAGGCGGATACAATAGTGTCCTTGTCGACTACTCAACTCCCTAGTTGTCCAAGGTATTGCAATGCCAAGTTCCGGAGGGAGGTATAAAGTATAGATCTCCACGGAACTTGGCGCTTGACGGCTCATCATGACGGCCAGGACCTCAGGAACATATTGTGGGGGTCCGGGGTAAAATTTGACCTAGCAAAAGAAACGGCGACGGCGGCGCCGGGTGGTTGCGACGGCGAAGTCTGCCGGGAAAAGCCGATCATCTCGCCAAAGAAGACGAGATTTCGGAGAGGAACAGCAGGCATCGATAGGGCTTTGAATTCCGGCCGGTCGCTGTGGCCCCTAATTCTAACCCCCAACACTAACAAGCAGTCTGTTAAAAGTACTCATCTAATGCTAGGCACCATGCTGGGTTCCATATACTTCTTGCTTTCTCCAGGTCATGGCATCACCTTCTCAGCAACGCAGTGGTGGTCCTTTTTCATGTCTTCTCTGTAATGCACCGTGCACAACAACAATGAGTTGCTGCAACACTTGAATGGCAAACACCACGCCAAAAAGGTCACGTCAACCGTTCACTCTACCCGAGATGAGCACCGTCGAATCCTACAGCAGTTGGTTCACTTGCTGAACCATCTGGACTCCAGCATCCTCGTCATCCTCATCCTTAGCGCTGGACAATAAGGACAAGCATTCGGAGTGTAACGAAGAACAAATGTTCCACAATGTTGACACATTAGTTGGAAAGACAGTGGAACTGCAACGGCTCATGGGCTTCATTGATGAACAATGTTCACTGGCGTCTGGGGCAAATCAAAGAGCTAATCTCCGTGCCGTGAAGCAGGTCAAAAACTTTCTGTTGCGCCTAGAATTGTGGAGGTGCCAGAAGCGCGACATCTTAGAAATTGAGGCTACTCGAATCAGTAGTACTGAAGAGACACAAAGACAGTAGATCATCGACAAAGCAATGCAGCCCCGGGGTTTGTTCAGGCAGTGTCTCGTCTTGTATCATTTTGTTGGCCAGTAACGTGAGGTCAAGGAGTATCACCATATAGTCCACCCATCTTCCCGTCCACACGGAAGTTTGTTCCAATTATGGAAGTCTACGTTTTGGAGTAGTTTGCGGAATTTATTGACTCGGTTGGTGATCCCGAAGCGAGTTGTGTCACGATCCGCAAGTTGCACCTATCTTGTTTGTGGAGAGTGTCACGGAGTGTAAGGGATGCATAAGGAAACAACTTGACCTCTTCTCCTCGTTTTTTCGATTCCCCCCTAACCTCCTGACAGGTACAGCTCACACATACACAGTACACAAAACCAACACTGATGCTTGCTCCTTCACTGGCACTTTTCCATTGAGGGTGACTCTTTGCACTGCAGTGGCATGGTGGGTGAAGGACATCGTCAGCCTGACTCCTGGTGCCAGTCGCAGCTCGTGGCGGTCGAGGTAAAGGTGGCGTTGGGTCTGGTCCTTACTCTTCTCAGCAGGCTCGACCCGTGCCATGGCATACTGCGCCCTGGTGCGTCGCGTGATCCACCCACAGAAGGTCTGCCAGGCGTTGTGGAGGTCCCGTTCTGGTACTGGCCGGCACAGCACTAACTCGAAGGATTGCTCGGTCATCGCTCCCAGGCGGTATCTGGGCTGTTCTGCATGGAGGTGCCCTTCCGCTCTCTCAGCTCTCCGCCTCAGCGTGCGCGCCTTCTGCGCCAGCTTGCCCTCCGGGCCCCGAGATCCTCGTGGGCGTTTTGACCCCACTTTCCCCTCGTCATGGGACTCCTCCTCATGTCGGTCGCCCCACTCAGACATGTTGCAGGGGCCTGCTACAGCAAAAAAGAGGGGGCACTCCAGCCATCGCTCATGCGAGGAAACCCCCCCCCCCCGCTACAGTCGGACCGATCCAAAACTCTGCACAAGGTGCAGCTCTCCGCACAATGTACCCCACTTATGTGCCGCCTCAACCTTTGCCTTGGTGATGCTTGCTGGCGTCAGGTCTGGCAAACGGGACACAACATCAGCAGGCATGCGCGCAGTATCAACCCAGACAACATTCAAGACCAAGCCCGTGTGCCACAACAAATTCCAAAGAGCACGGAGTATCTTCACTTGCGTACATGCCCTCGTCGACGCCCTCATATTGGTTGCACTGTAGCAGGCCGCTGTATTGTCCACAAACAATGAGACCCTATGCCACTTCTGGGTCAACGCAAACCTACAGGCATGTAGGACACCACTGAGCTCCGCCTGTTGCTGGTTCTGCGCCGGGATCTTTCGCGTTCGCATGACTCCATTGCGTCCAGAGATACCCAGGCGGTAGCCACCATCAGTCTCTGCTGCATCCACTGCCAGGAACGGCGCAAAGCCAAAATGCCCAGGCCTTTGGTCAACCGTGGCTGGCACGTACGATATCGCCAGCGCATCGAACAGTGCCGATATCAGGGCCGGGCTCGGGCGGTGCTGAAACCGATGATGTCCCCAACGGAACGTGTGCCACCCCTGCAGAAACAGGGTGACGCCTTTTCGTGGTCCAAATGCCCATTGCATTTTTCCCGTGACCCGTTCCGCCACCTTTGGAGACACAGGCGAGCAGGCCGTTTTTATGGCAATCCCCAAGCACTTTGTGAGCATTTTGTCTGTGTTCCGCACCTCCCCTTTGGCCAGGTCGAACATCTTCCCCAGCCACAGGACATTCTGATGTGGCTCGAGGCAGGATTTTATGGAGATGCGCAGGCCCTTTGCCGTCAAGAAACACGCCAGCCGATGGCCCATGCAGGCTTTTCATGCACTCCCTGTCACGTGACAAGATCAGCACATCATCCAAATAATGGAAACGGTAGACATCGATCCCGTCCACGTGGTTGTCAAAGAACTCCTTCAACAGCGCTGCCAATGTGTCCTGTGCCAGTACCGGGGAAAACTTCCACCCAAACGGGAGGCAGTGGAAGTGCGCCCCCTGTATGCGAAACAGTCCCCTATGTTCAGCTGGGATTTGCAGGCTCCAGTAGAAGTTGGATATGTCCAAGGTAATGCCCCACAATGGTGCTCCACGGTGTATCTCCCGTTGGATGGTCCGAAAGACCGTGTGAATAGATGGAAGTCTGACCTTGCGCAGCGGCACCTTCGAGCAGTCGTTCAGATTTCGCATGTCAATGATGAAGGAGCACTTCACATCATTTTTGGGCTTAACGAAAGCCGACACATTGTCCGTGAGGTCCTCCCACTCAAGGGCAACCAAACACGTGGGGTCCCTGCACAGGAACCCATCGTCCACCAGCACTCCAATCATGCGTCTGGTGTGTCTGACGGCTGCCATACATCGAATCCTCCACAATCGTGCCCCGACTTCCAGCTCCGTATATCCCAAATGAGGCGCTTTGGGATGTTCGCGTTCCACACATCTAAAGGGATGTCCAGGCTGCCCTTCTCTCCAAGGCCCGCATCAATCATTCTTTCTGAGATACCTCCCGACGGGCCATCCCCGTTATATCCGTCGTAGTCCTGACCCAGCAGGTCCCAGTTGAGCTCATGCAGATCCCCCATGTGGCGCAGGATCGTTTCCAGGTGTGCCTGCCCACCGTCCACATCTCTGAGGCGCTCCCGCGCTCGGAGGATTACCGCAAGCGCGGCCCGAAAAAGCTCATTTCGCGGGATATTCGAGACCCGCTCGATCCGTCTCGAAGCCGACCACGCACACGCCCGCGCCCGCCTATATGTGACCCACGCTCCTGCAGTACTTCCTCCTCCAACTCCCATGAGGCACTTTAACCTACGCGGCTTGTGCTGCCTGCCCACCTCGTTGTTGGGTGACGCCCGTCTCGATTTACCTCCCCTCCCCCCTACCCCACAGGCCGTCCGGCCATTCGCCTCCTCACGCACTGCGTCTCCTCTTTCCCCTCCTGCCATCGGCCTTCCGAGGTGAGGGGCTATCCGAGGATGATCCAGAGCACGTGGAATCTCCAGAGTCGCTCTCTGGGGTGCTCCCCTCAGGGATATCGTAGGCCTCAGGGGCCCAGAACTCCGTACACCGTCTGGTTGCCGTTCCCGCAATACATGGCCTCCCCTTGAGGTAACTGGGGGGGGTAGGCGTTGTGAATGGGTGCCGGATGCGCCCTGGGTGCGGGCAGTTGATGTAGGCCATTGCCGTTCTTGTGCTCCTCCACCTGAACCACGCCTTGATGCTAGGGATCTTGCCCCCAGCCTTGTACATGGTCGCTGGGCCCAGGCGCCTCCATGCATGCCACCTGAGGTCCTTCCACTTTGATCCACGCAAAAGGGTCGCCATGACACGCTGCAGTTTGTCCTCAGAGACCAGTCGCTGGAACTTGTCGAGGCTCCAGCATCTTTGTGCAATCCAGGCGCAGAGCTGCAACCATTTGAGGGCCACTCCTGAAACCGTACCGGTAATCCAAGCCCTGTGGACTTTGCGGTCATAGAACTCCGCCGTCCCTGCCAGAACCCCCAGCCCGTGGAAGCTGATGCTGGCCGCCTCGCCGACTCTGAGGCCCAGCAGCGTTGAAAGTATCGCGAGTCCCACCACACACCACTCCAGCTCTGAATCCGCTTGGTGTGCCATGATCTGCAGTGCCTCAAAACTGCCCCACTCCTGTGTTGACTTCTCTTCCAGCCGCTGCGCTGCCTTGAATGCCTTCCACGGTCGTTTTGGGACCGGCTCGCTGACCACCCCCATGGTGTATGCCATGGCCGCCGCATTGAGGATTGTTTTGACCGAACTGCTGCCTTTTCCCTCTCGAATGGCATCACACACGACTTGCTCCACGACCTTGTATGGTCCCCACTCCGGCCGGGCCATATGTGTCTGTCGGAGTCGTCGCATTCCTGTCTTGTACGTGCCCAGCGATGTCGTACTACAGGAGGTTGCGAGGACTTGCCAGTTGCTTTCCAGGACCCCATCCTTGCTGTCCGCCTGGGCTCGACACAATGCGGCATCTGCCCGTCGGTATGCCGGCCATTCCCTGGGGATGTCGTCGTCTTCGCTCTCCCCCTCCACTTCTCCTTCATGCCAAAGGAACCTGTTTGGGCTGTCCTCCGCCATGCCCCCCCCTCCCCCCCCTTCCGGGGGAAGTCAACTCTCGCAGTCCCATATCCAGTGGCTGTCTCCACATTCTCCACAAGGCCCCGGGGGGCCCTTCGCCACTTCATATGCGTTGTCGCCCCTCGCAGTGCAGTAGTAGGTGATGTTCTCCAACTCCGCGAACCTGAATCTCCCTTTTCGGGTCGCTTCAATCCATGTGCGTGCTCCCAGTCTTTCCAATCCTTTGTAGACCTCGGCGCAACCCGGGATTGTGGTTGCTTCCCGGTGTCCTTATGTGAGCCACCAGTCACACTATGGCCCCCGCTGGGGTACTTCTCTTTATAGTTGTCCTTGGAGACCAGCATCACCTCCCACGGCTCCTTTGCTAGCGCCTCCCCTTTTTCCTCCTCGTTGGACTCCAGGAATTTCTTCAGTGAAGTTGTCGTCTCACGCATCCATTTGGCATTTCCCGGGGCATCAACAAACTCGTCCAGCGCTGCAGGGGTCAGGGGTCTCACGATTTTTGCTCTCCGCTTGTGCTCCAGTCTCACTTTGAGCGCCTCCATCTGTTTTGAGATCTCCTGCTCCTCCGGGTCTACAAATGCGTTTGGTTTTCCCACATCCGATGCATCTGCCGTTACCAGATTCAGCTTGTGGCCTTCCCGGATGATGATCCACTTGAAGTTATCGAAGAGGGCCAGCGCTCCCATTGCCTTTAGCACGAATTCGGTGTCTTCTGGGTTTCGGGTCTCCGGGATGTCCTCAGCAAACTCTCGGATGGTTAGGCGGTGCTTGGCTGCCAGCTGTGCCACCTCCATTCCCGCCTTCGCGATTTCGGCACTGGAGCAGAGCTTCACAAAAGTGCTCCACTGCGACTCCAAAAACGACTTGATGCGAGCCCTGATCTCGTCGCTGACCGCCAGCTCCGTCTCCTTTTTCGCCTTGAACTCCCCTGTCTGGACCTCAATTGTGCATCGACAGCAGCTCTCATAGCCAGCAATTACGTGGAGGAGTTTGAGTGGATCTTCGTCCCAACCAGAGGCCACCTTGAGGTCCTGCAGCCATTTGTCATGGTCCACCCCCGCATCTCTGATGCGCTGCATGATTTCCACTGCCGCTCTCGCCAAGTGGTCTGCGGGGAGGGTGCTCCTGTAGACCTCGAACTGGCCCTTGGAGACGAAATCTTTGAAGCTGAGGGACTCCATGCTGATGGCTGACATTTGGTCTGGATCTCTTTACTTGGCCTGACGGACCTGAGAACCCAAAAATCTTTAAAAGATTCTATAGTGATAGTGCATATGAGTGGTATTATGGGGTGAATCCTGTGATTCGCCTATAGGCGAATCCCTTGATGTTCCAATCCTTTCCTATTCCTTTGCAAATCCACACCGCATGACTAGGCGCTATGTACACCATGTGTGTTCCATTCGAGTGCGGGCAATCATAGGTAAGACTCGGATATCGACCTTTGCTTAATGATGATTCCACTCCAAGGCGTGGACTTGTCTAGGAGGCCGATGAAGCTGCAAGTGCGTACTATGCTTCCGTGGCAGGAGGCGAAGTAGCCCCTGCGAGCAGGCCAACACAGGAGCAACCAAATGCCAAACGTGCCAAGTGCGCGTTCGCTGCGGACATGGAAATGCCCCAGGCGGTCGGCGAATCATATCAAAAGTGGGCACAATGGAGGCACCATGTGGCGGCCACCGTTCGTGCCTTTGTTGGGGGGAACTTGGCCGCAAAGAAGGCTAGGGAGTATCATGCCCAGCTGATGCATCGTGAGTTGGATCACGCTCGGGTGGATATGGCCATTGAATGGGCCGCCCCCTCTTTCGAGCCACACGAGGCGCTCCTGATCATGGCCCTCTACGAGAATCACGCGTGTTGGCGCTTGGACGTGATCGCGGGGGAATGGCCACAAACCTAGGAGGGCCGCCCGTGGCGGTCCCACAGCAGCAACCCACGGATCAGCTCTGCGCTGAAATAGCTGCCCTTGAGGCCCGATTGTCGCAACTCCGGGGCCCATCCACCCCATCACTTTCACTGAGAGAGCTGCAGCGGGTGGCAAACACCCAGCTGCATTACGCCTGGCAACGTCAGCTGGTCGAGACGCTCATTATCTTCCCGGGGACCGACGCACCCCAGCACGGATACGGGCAGTCTGAGGTGGCGCTTGCGTTGGCCGACGGCACCTGGGCTGCCGTATGGCCGACCCTGGCGCTAAATGCGGGCGAGTTTTGGGCCTGCCAGCAAACACCGCAGGCCCCTGAGGAGGGCCCCCCTGGTGCCTACTTCAAATGCGGTATGCACGGCCACTAGGCGCGTGAGTGCACGCTGTAGCAGTCCCCGTCATTCCAGCTGTCACAGCGAGATGTTTTGTTCAATGTTGAGGTACTCCGGTGCATTTTTATGCTTCCACTCGCTGGTGCGGGGTGATTGTTGAACGTAGGAAGAAGCAATTGTGTCTGGGAGTAGTATCCGAGCCAAAAAAAACTCTACCCACCCGAAGGCAGGAGAGGAACCCGTCCTCTTCCGTGCCAAGCGGGAGGAGGAAGTGCCCACAGCCAAGACCGGTAGAGGAAAACTGGCTTGCATGGTTCGGATAGTCTCTACCACATGCTCCCGGCTGACAAGCAATTCTGGCCTCGGAATCTATGTTCTCCGTAGTGCATGTAGATACAACGATGTGTCCACGCTCGCCGCATCTTGCGCTATCGCGCCCCTCCCTCCATTGGTTCCTCCACTGACGTCGCCTCAGCCAATGGCCACAAAAGCCCAAAGCCGCCTTGCATTGGAGCTTAGATAGACATGCCGAGAGATGCGCACCTAGCAAGACTCCCAAAATGCAGCTGTGTGGGCGGTTAGCATCCTCTCCGGTGCACCAGTGGTGGTGCCAAGCTCACAAAGCTCCAGCACCCGGAACTCTGGTACTAGCAACTTACCGTTCCGGTAAAGCTTGCCATCTTCCTCGGTGAGCCCCTTTGGCCACTTTTGCCCGTCGTCAGGGTCACTCGCAGCCCGATACTCAGACTCAAAAGCCTCAGACTTGGCGTAGTCGTCGGTCCAGTAGTCTTGAAGGCATGACTCTGGGAAGAGGTGCTTGTCGGATTCAGCACCGTCTTGGGCGAGTACTCGGACCGCACCCTTCTTCCAAGGGGAGCATCCGCAGCCATGACGTCGGAGTGTGACTGTTCGGACAGAGCAGGACAGTCACTGGTGGTGTTTGATGCTGTTTTATCTAACCTTGGGTTTTGGAAAAGGGGACTTTTGGAATGAAAAGATTTTGTATATATTTTATTGTTTGCACTATCAAAACATTCCCAGATTCCCTGTGATTCTGGCACATCACGTCAGATGTGCCGAGACTTGCTCCTGCAAGTGAGTTCGACCAATCCCGGCAGCAGGAAAGGATTGCCGGATTTCACTCAACGATATATCTCCGGATTGATTACAGTTCCTTTGGATTTCATTTCCAAATCGATGCCCATTTGTCAAATCCATGAAAAGAAAAGGAATGGAGGAGAAGCATGTGTGCATGCGACAAAGCAAACAATTTTGAACGCATTGAAATGCATCACCATGATCATGCAACCATTCCCATTCTTCAACCCCAAGCATCCAAGGGAGCCCAAGGGAGGAAAGGAATGCACGGATATGTACAATAGAAGATATATGTGACACATGTACATAGAAGTTGCGGTGTATGTGCCCTGACCAATGGCCAGAGGCCCCAACAATGGACAGGAAAAATGTTGGTGATTGTCGTGGTGAATTAAGGATGGATTTTCATTGAGAATGTCATAATAAAGACATTTCGGGGAGTTAAACAAAAATCTAAGTTGCTCCAGAAAGCCTAGAGAAATGCGGAGCTTCTAGCGCAAGAAACGCGCTGCGTGCGCATGTCGCGTGTCCGCTACGGCGGTTGGAACGCCACGCAATGGTTGGTAGTAACTGCCCAACCAATTAACTGCCCGACACACCCTAACTCACCACCTACCCAAGGCACCTAATCCAACAAGTGCACATTGAACACCGAAATTCCTAAACACCAAGAGAGTGTTGAAGGAACATGGAAAACATTTAAACATCAAACAAAAAATGTTCTTCAAATGTTTTTTGAAGCCTAAACCAAGGAACTACTTTGTACTTCCTAGGTGATTGTCTCTACTTTGCTTTTGGTTTGAACCTCTTGTGTATCTACTTCAATTGTCAACAAGAGTGAACCTATTACTCACGTAAAGTGAGTCCTTGCCTTGAGAACTAAGGTGGGCGCCAACTCATGCAAGTGGACGCAAGTTCTACCCACTTTGGTCCAGTGCCGTGCCCGTGCGACCTTGTGCCTATGGGAGAAAAGCAAGAGAAGGAAGTTTTTCATGAAAAACATTTGATGGAGTTGGATGAAAACTATGAAGTACCTTTGGAGAGCAAGGACCTCAAAAGTCCAGAATTTTCAATGGAGAAGGCGGACCTCAAAAGTCCCAAATTTTTCTCTGAGGACTTGGACCTCAATAGTCCAAGCTTTTCAATGGAACCAAGCATAAAAAGGATAAGAAACATGGTAGCCCGACACACCGGGCTACACTGGGCTACCCTCAGCAGCCTAACCAAGAGGTGGGGAGGGCTGAGCCCTCTCTGATTGGACCTACGTCAGAAGAGTACAGGCTGGACTTGTTGGACACCAAGTCCGAACCTTCAGGCCACAGTGAGATGGCCTCAGCGACCTATGAGCATGAGAACACGCTAGCTGGGCCACTGGTGCCTATGGAACCTATTAACATGGAGGAGAATATGAATTCCATGGCACCACAAGCGGATCTCTACAATAACATGGCGGTCAACAACCAACAAGCGAGCTCACCACCTGATTCCATGCCAGCTGGTGCCCTTGTTCCAGTACACATCGACATGGAAGAGGACATCTCTCCTATTGAGCGCCAAGAAGCTTTCCTAGTGGACCCAAGCCAATATGGAGCGGACTTCTCCTACCCACGCCTAGTTTGGGACAGTGAAGATAGGCCTGTCCAGCGTGAACATGGTCTCCGAGTAGACCACGGCCCGAGCTTTCCATCTAGAGT
This sequence comes from Eutreptiella sp. 'Long Island Sound 2002', assembly GCA_964036045.1. Taxonomy (NCBI): domain Eukaryota; phylum Euglenozoa; class Euglenophyceae; order Eutreptiales; family Eutreptiaceae; genus Eutreptiella; species Eutreptiella sp. 'Long Island Sound 2002'. The sequence goes on from OZ038391.1 coordinate 14,781,545, forward strand.
GCACCTACTTGGAATCATGGGGGCAAGGGAAGCAGGGACCCTTTTTTGCAACCCTACTGAGGCCGAACAAGCTCTAGTTCCCATGGAACCACAAGCCCCCAGCTGCGAAGAGGAGGCACCCCCACATCCTTACAGTCTCCTAGATTCCATGGCAATCACCGAAGACTGACTTTTACCCCAAGCCTGTGGGGAGGAAGAGAGTCTTGAGGGGAGGAGCTTCCTTCCTAGTGGGATGGACACTCATGAACCTGATTGGGTGCAATCTAGTGAGACTATCGATGCAGAGCAAGCATTACCCATGGAAAATCAACTTCTACCTAGCCCCATGCCCTCTCACCTATCATCTAAGGAGCATACGTGTGACAGGGAGTATAGTCTTGGACAAGAAGTGGGTGCTCTACCGGCCCCTCACTACCAATTCCGTCATGGAGAGGGTCAACTATGGCCCCTACAATCTACTAGCCTCCAGGGGGACGCCCTTGTGACGGAGGTGGAGACCATGATGGAAGTGGATGAAGAGGACACCGAGAAGGAGGCCCTATGGAGAGAGATGGAAAATCTATACCAACGAGTGCTGAACTTCCGTCAAGACCTGAGGCAAGAAGTGGGTGAACGCCTCAGGTGTGCCTACGGGTCGAGGGAAGGCATATGGAAGAAGTGCACCGAATGGAAGGACATCCCATGAGGTTGGAAGGCCTAGTTGGAGCGTTGGAAGAGTCAAGGGAAGCCAAGGGTGGTGAAAAGGCCCTCCTTGTGATGCAAAGAGAAAAAGAGAAATGGGATGACACCTTGCAAGAAAATTGGCAAAAGATGCAAGAGTGGGTAATGCAAAGACAAGAAGAGTGGGAGAGTGGGGCTGCAAGAATGAGAGAACAAGATCTGCAGCTCTGTGTACAAGTGATGGATGAAGAGTGCCAGACCATGATAAGAAGAGTGGAGGAAGACCTCCTGAAGCCTACCCAAGATATGCTGATGAAGAAGATCCGGGATGTGGCCAGACCTTTTGTGACGTATGTGGAAGGAGATTCTGGAGGAAACCCAGGTATGGAAAAATGGTTGCATTTTACCCAATCCCGCTTGGAGGAGATGCAAAACTTGATGGAGAGCCAAACCCACGCACTCTCCGAAATGGAAAAGGCAACCGAGGACCTAATGTCCCGGGTGACATTGCAAGACAAGAGAATGGCTATCCTGAGTGGTCAAGTGGGAGATGAAGGAAAGACGTTGCAACAATTTGGTTTGAAACAAGCATGCTTGGGTGGCACCATACAAACCACCTGTACCGGAGGCAGAGATTTGTCCCAGAGGATGGGGAAGCTACAAGGGGTGGTAGAGCAGATGCAGCAAGAAATAGAGGAGGGGATGGCCCCAAAGGGTGAGAATTTGGAGGTAGAGGGCCTACGAAAGCAAATCCACATGCTCACAGGTGTGGTCCAGCGGCAAGGGCATGCGCTAATGGCCCTCAACCACCAACCTTCCGGGGGCCAAACCCCTCAGGATAAACAAGAGAGAGGACCTTGCTGGCCAAGTGTGGTACAGACCCCAATGGGCAAGCAAGAACGGTTGGGTGCCACCCCTGGCCCTAGTGGCAGTGGACAAAGGACTCTATCCACAAGTATGGCAGTGAAAACTCAGCCCCTCAAATTTGTGGGATCGGCCACAGGAAAAAACTTGGTTGGACACATCCGAGTGGACGCAAACACGGAACTCTCGGATCTAGACTATTTGCAAAAAAAATCTTCATATGGGCTAATAAAGCCGTCATGGGGACCGACGTAGAAGTTAATTCCACCACTTGCTTGATCGATAGAGGCGATATAAATAGCAGGGCTTCCCCGGCCCCCAAAACTTGTAACCGTTGGGACATTGAAGCACCACGTGACAAAGTCTATAAGTAGGCAAAAATGCTCCAAAGCACACACACCCTCAAAAGCGCATCCCGTCCAGTTTTGGTGTTTCCTATCCTCCTAGACCTAAGCACCACCTTTGCGTTTCATACCAAGGAAAGAGGAGAAGAAAATGGAAGGGTGTATGAACTCATTGATAAATTGTGGAAATCGCCCTTGATGTCCGAGTGCGTGCTCTTTGTCATGCCTAGAACCATTTACAGCCTTGCGGTTGTGCTTAACCCAAACGCACTGCCCCAAACCCGAGTCCCATGGGCGTCGGGTATTCAGTCTACTCGATGCAAGAGGATATAGGTTTCTGAAAGCAGCGGCAACCCAGTACCCTTGATGTTGCATACAACCAAACGATGAGTGCACCAAGCATCAAGGTCCAAGGAAAAACTCACCCAAATATGGCATACGTTTCAGCGCCCCACCACACCACCTTCCTCGACTTAAAGTCAGCAGCTGCCCTCTTCGGTGAGCTCAATGGCATCCAACCTTTTGCGCACAACACACAACTCGCAGGCGTCACACGTTTGAAATAAGATACAAACACCCAGAATCGGCAATCCTCACCCACCAAGAAACGATCACAGGAATGGCGTTCCAACATGCCACGCCCAACCTCATGCGAAAAGAGTTCCTGATCAACCCTCTCCTACAAAGTGGAATGGTGCGATGGAAAGCAATCCTTACCAAAGCCAAAGAGTTTGGAAGCGAAAAAGAGCTCCAAAGAACACGAACGTCCCTCGCCCTTCCCCTCATGTCCGAAGACACTGAACCGACACCTTAAGGTCGACTTGCAGCAGCGGCAAATTTCGTTACCTCTTGCTTTTCTCCTTAGTAATGATTACGAAACTCCAGGCAATGGGGCGTGAATGCCCAAAAAAGCTGCTCTCCCCAAGAATATGCGAAACGCTATGCCGACAACTTTGGCACGGCTCCTTCAATAATTTTCTACCGAAATTACTGGGGGCATTTCCCCTGGCTTACCGCTACCATCCCGCCATCTTGCAGGGAGCGTTGTCCAAGAGGACGCCCCCACCACACACCCTTGCCCATCTCACGTGTTTAGAGTCCTCAAATGCTTCGTGTACATCTCATGATAATGCAAACATCACCTCTCATTTGTGGCACCACTTCCTCCCCCACCAGCAACTCCCCTTCTTTCCGGAGCACCATGATAGGAATGCCTCGGCCCAAAGAACATCATCAAGAACAGTCACAGGAGATCAGGTCTTTCCAACCCCATCCATCCACACCCATGGCTCGCAAACGCAAGGTAACCGCCTAGTTAAACAACCAACATGGGGAAAGACAAGCAACCGCGAGTTTCCTCAACAACCACCGTCACTCAAGGTTATCTCAATGGTCCTTGAACTAATGTGCAGTACAACCATACTCACCCCAAAGACGACCCTTCGGAAGTCGCGCACCTTTTCACCTCAGGGAAGACAAGCGCAAGCGAGTCCCCAGCAACCCAAGGAGATGAGCTCCGGGAACGGCGAGTCCCAGCAGGTTTGTCTCCCACACGCGACGACGACCACACGCGAGTCTCGCACACGGAGCGCATCGGGATGGCAAGCGCACGCGAGCCCCCGTAAATCTCCTCTCAAACCCGGCGGCGGACGAGATGCACTCGAGCGATCGAGTCCCGCTGAAAAGAAATGTCTCCTGCTCTTCCTGTCCGCTCGCTCTCTCAATGCCCTAACCTCCTCAGGGTAGCATCCAAAACTCAAGACAAGACGACGAAATCCAAGTACTCCGGCACCATTCCATCATACCAAGGTCCCCTCAACTCCCTTCAAGGCTACACAACTTAGCGCAATGAAGCCCGCGTAAATAAACAAGGAATCCACTTTGTGCTACTGAAGGCCCTAATGAAGGTCCTCCCAGCATTACCCTCCCGCCCTCCCCCGAACACAAATTTCTTAGGCGCAAAGCACCAAAACCCTCCCCACCCCCAAGCCCCGACCTCCTAATCGCCACCGCAAATTTTCAAAAAAAAGAATAACACAGCAAAAGTCTTTCGCCTGCTGAGTGAAGGGAAGTAGTCATGACTTCAGTCATGTCGGCGTCGTTCTTGGTTAGCGTCCGTTTTGAGGAGTTGGTGTACAAGGCACAAGGGCCCGGGGTGGGTGGAGCTAGGGCGTCGGTGAGGGTCCTCTTGAGTTTAATTCCCCGCACCATGTTGCGGTGCAGTTTTTTGGTGTTTGATTTGAGTTGTTGCTATCTGAGCTCTTCAATGAGTTCATTTAGTTTGTTCATTTCCGCGGTGAAAGTAGGAGATGTTGGCAGGGGCAGGTTGTTGCGCAACTGGTGTAGGTGTTTTTCTTTTGAGGTGGGTTTCTGACCATGCGAAGATGTGATGTTATGGTATGTGTCCAATAGGGCCAACTAGATTTTGTTGACGATTTGTATTTTTTTGTGGTTCGGGGAGGTGGGGGAAGGTGGGAAGTACTTGTTGTGCCCATGAACCCCATTCTTGTAGTTCGTCTTGAAAGGATCGTTTTTCTTTGAGGGTGAGTTTTCGGAAAACTAGTGGGGGTGAGCTTTGTTTCGTGGTTTTCGGAAGGGGGGGTGTGGTGAGCCTTGCAACGACCGGGTGGTGGTCGCTGGTTGTGTCAAATTTTTGAATTGCGCACTCTCGGGGGTTGAGGGTTTCCAAGGTGGCCGGGGTGTTTAGAAGCAAGTCAAAACGTGTTTCGCTGGGATGTGCTTCTGTCCAGTATCTCGTGAAGGCCTTCTCGAAGGGGTTGAGTGTTCTGAAAATGTCGATAAGTGTTCTTCGGCTGTTTGGGTCTGGAAGAACGTGGTTTGACATCCACGGCCATTCGTTTTTCCGTTTCAAGTTATTGGCATCCAGGTCGTCTTGTAGGATGGCGTTGAAGTCGCCTCCCGCGATCAGGTGATTTCTGTTTTCCAATCTAATGCCAGTAAAATCAGAGGTGTGTACTCGAGAGTTGGTGAAGTAAGGGTGTATTGTTGTTTCAATTTTCTTCCTTCGAGAGGTGTCGTGTGGGGGGGCGTAAATAGATATCAATGATATAGGGAGGGTTCCGGGGAGAGAAAGAAGGACATGGCACGTGAGTCCTTCGTCATCTAAATCGGTCATGGGTTTTATGAATTGAGCTAACCGCGGTGACACTATGATTGCCACTGCATGTTTGTTTGCCATGGGGCCTTGATGTACATGTTCAAAAGCTGCGTTGGATGGGAAGGAATATACAAAAGGGAGTTGTAGGGTTTCATTGACCTCGGTGGCAAAAATGATGCCAATGCCTTGCTCCCAAACCCCAGAATGAGGTACTCTACGAGTTCTTGAAACACACACCACACGACCCCTCCCTATCAAATGCAACAATCCCCCCCATCCAGTGGAAGGATTTCAACGCCAAAATAAACTCGGCCAAGCCCAACAAAGCTGGGGGGCGGGACAAATGCAATTTGTACCTTTTTTTCCTTGCCCCCAACAGAGTTAAACAACACATGTGGAAACACCAAGGGGGTTACAACATCCATGTAGACTTTAATAAAGCGTTCAACAGTGTCCCCCGGGAAGCCTTATGGACCCCCCTGACCCATCTGGGCTTCTCCCCTCAATTAGTTGACACCATCAAACACCTATACATCAACCCCCAAGACTTCCCCAGAATACAAGGATTCACCAAAAACTCACACCGGCTAGACCGTGGGGTTAGACAAGGATGCCCCTTATCCCCGCTCGTATTTGTCCTTTACTTTAATGTACTTCTATGTAGGCCAAACTCCATTTTGGAGGACTTCTATACACCGGGGGCAGCCGCGTGGGCCTTTGTGGACGACATCCTGGTCCGTGTTGAAAACAACAACAGGCAGAACAAGTTTGCAAGTTTTTCACTGGCCCTCTCCGAGCACTCGGAGTAGACATCAACGTTGACAAAACTGAAATTCACGCCATACACCCCTCACCCCCCTTCAAGACAGCCCTAAATGACGGATCTGTCATAACAACCTTTGACAAAAACAACCAACCTCACGCAGCGTACAAGTACCTCGGCATCTGGATTTTTACTTAAAACTGCTCCCTCCAGTTTCTTACCCTACTAGAAAATGAAACCACCGGATTCTTCAACCGCCTCTCCCCGCTTCCCCTCACCTTTGGTGAATACATCCTCCTGGTGAACACCCAACTCATTCCAATCCTCACTTATAGATCTCTTGCCCATAACCTATCCCAGAGTGATGTCACCCACCTCCAAAAACTCATCTGGAGGGAATTGTGCCAAGCCACTCCCCTTTGCACGAAAATCTCGCCGAAAGACATTTACTCCCCCCGAAAGAGAGGAGGATTAGGTTTGCGCTCTCTGCAACTCTCCATCCACAAAACCACGTTTTATGCCGGTCTCGGACACCTCAACAAAGAAAGTCCGGCCGATGTATACCCCTCATTGCGAGAAGACCTCCTCAGCCAAAAACCCTCCCCATTTTTGGACACCTTTGTTGAGGCATGCTACGCCCTGGAAATCAAGGTACACATATTTGGCCCCCCGTGGAACCCCTGTGAAGTAAAATCCCTTCAAATAGGCGACCAGGTACAAGCCCTGCTCCAGACCGAAGACAAAAAACATTATTCCCTGCAACAGTCACACCCAACCATGAAACATACGCGTCCCTCCAATTCGTTGATGCAGAGCTCGAGATTGAAGACTCCGATGATTGGATCATGCACCAAACAACCGCAACCCCAAACAACTTTTTCACCCCGACCTGTGCCCCCCCCCCCCCCTCCAGACCCCGCCAGCCATGGGGTTTGGGAAAGTAGGCCTTTTTGCGCATCTTTTCAGCTGAAAAATGCCCAAGACCAAGCCGCTATCGCCAAGTTGGCCCCCATGTATTTTGCACAACTTGCGTGTAAACCCAGTAGTAACAATACTCAATATTTGAAAGCAACACAATTCAAAAAGTGTTACAACGATGGGTAGATAGAAATTCAGAGCGTCTAGGTTGTCAAGTGGGAGACCACTAGGCTTGACCCTTAAACGAAGAGGCATGAAGTGCCCACTTTATTTCGGTAAATACCTCCCTGAAGGATGATACCTCTGCTCCTTGGAGTGGTAGGGGTGGACTTCATGGAGGGTTTGGGTTAATAACCCTGATGACTTTGAAAAATGTGCATTAGGGACTCAAAATGACACAATAAGAGTTTGAAGTGTTATTTATTTGTACACCTCAGTGAATAGTTGGAATTTGCCTACATCTGGTGCCCCACAAAAGACGTGGTGGTGACTTTTTCTTACTTGCCAAACTCCAATGACCCGTTGCGGACGAGCGGCTAGAGAATAGGGGGGAGTATGAACCCTTCTACAAGAGAGGACATGGGGAGCGTGTCGCTTCTACAAAGGAGAACATGGGGAGGGTGCCGTTGAGGAACTATGTGCCGATGGGTTTTGGCACCATGTTGTGGCTGAGATTGTGATGCCTGAAGCAGCAACACTACTTCAAAAGGCATGATGATACTCACCGAATGTCCATCCAGCATGGAGTCGTGACTTTGTTTGCATCGTTCAATGGACATGAGTTTACAAAAGAAGGGCCCTCTAAATTCTCCTTGGATCCTCTCGAGTCCTTCTTGTTGTGATTGCCTTGTGCTGCACTTGGGCCTAGTGAAACACATTTGTGTGATGCCAACAAGCTTGCGATCCATGCTTTTCGTAAGAGCTACATTCTGAGTGCGCACACCATTACAACGTGGTTGGGAGACAGGCCAGGGGCGGCGGGTCCCGACAAGTCATTGCTGGCGAAGACCACTCGCTTTGAGAAATACCAAGAGACCACGCAATTCATGAACGACATAGAGGTGTCGTTCATGTCCCATGTGTTGTGTTTTGTGTGCCTCCAGAGATGCTTGTAGAGGCGTTCGCCGGGTTATGCGGGCCATCCGCGTTCCGGTCATGCTTGTGGAGGACATTCGTATGCTTTTCGGGTCTTTCAGGTTCTAGAGTCCGCGTTGACGGAGTTTGGCGTGACCCTGGGACGGCTCGAGAACCACTACCGAGTGTGCTTGAACGCAGACGCCAATGGCCGGAAGGATGCTGCCGCTGCGACCCTGCTGCACCGCCAGGTGCGCCCGACCGCGTGCCTGGAGCGAGAAGAATGCGCGGTCCATTTCCGTCGCCGGAGAGCACCACGACAAGGTGTACCAGACGTCGGGGCACCGCGCGGCCACAAATGGGATCCTCAAGGGCATCTCCGTCTGGCACTGGCTGTGTGGACGCCCCCGAGAGGCCGCCCAGCACGCTCGCGGCGACGGAACCCAAGGGTTCCGAGCTACACGGGGTCCCCTTGGCGCCAATGAAGGGCAGGCATGCCCTGGGGCAGCGGAGGCGTCCCCCGCCCTCCCTCGCCAGCCTAGCCACCGACGATCTAATGGACATGACGACCGACGAGCTCAAGGAGCGGTACAAGAGGACGGTCACAATGGCCGGGATGATGGCGTAGACGCTCACCGAAGACCGCGAGGAGGAGTTGCCGCCAACGGCCACATGGACAATGATAAAAAAAAGGGAGGTGGCGGCGCTGCGGGTATGCTGTGCTGTGTATGTTCGCTTTTTGTGCCTCCCGACGCGCCTCTGCAGCTACTTCCGGCTGTTCTTCGTGTTCGCCGCGTTATCCTCGTTCCCGAAGTTGTGCTTCGGGACGTGCCTCTAGGGGCAAAATCGTTGTTCCATGTGATTTCTTTTCAGATAGCGTCGGATTTTGGGGACACTGGGAGCACGACCCAGTTGCGTCCACCACCCCCCTTGGATGCTCCTCTGTTGGGGTACAGCCATCCTTCGCGCCCGTTCCGGCACCACCACCGCCACCGTTTTAAACTGAAGTGCCTTACAACTCATGAGACATGTGGTGTGACCAGCCCATCACGCCATAAGGTTACATGCGGTGTGGAATGTAGGCATGTAGCCATTGTCCCACCCCCTTTGCCTTATAAACTACCCACCGCGCGAGAGCGTGAGAACCCGTCAAAAGCCGTGGTTGGCCGGCGTGCAAAAAAGAAGTTGTTGGAGTGCCCCTTTCTCATTAAAGATTTTAATTAGAACCACCAAACAGTGGAGAAGGGGCTTCCTGGCAGCACAGCAAAGAAAAAGGCCGATAAGCAGAAAGTGTTGAAGATGTCCATTATCCTTCCACCGCCTTCTTTCATTGTTGTGCCGAAGAGGGTCATGCGTTCCACTATTCATGATGCATACACTAAGTGACCAATGGTAGTTGCAGCACGTGCACATGAGGCTTTCTTCAATGGGTTCCATAACCCAAAGAGGCTTCCAAGCAACAACCCGGCGAGCTTATGTACCTGCGGCTCACTTGGAAATGTGAAGTTGGGGCTCATTTGGGGCTAAAACGGCTCATTTGGGGCTAAGTGGTGTTTTTCAAGGGGTTTAATGTGAAAACTTGTGGCTTTCGGGGGTGGGTTGGGGTTTTGGAATGTCCCCAAAGGGATACCAATCCCTAGGCCAAGAGGATTTCACCGGGGGGGTTTCTTTTTTTCGACGGCTCAGTTGACTGAGCATCCCGACTGAGCCGTCACTGAGCCGTCACCGAGCCGGCTCACTGAGCGCGCACTGAGGGCTCACTGAGCGCTCAGTGAGCGCGCCAAATGGCTCAGTGAGCGCTCAGTGAGCGCTAATTGGGGGCTCACTCAGGGCTCACTTAACATGCACGGGCACAAATCATCCATCATAAGCACTTACTTGGTCCTTTGTCGCAATGCACGTTCCACAATCCTCCTCACCATGTTCTCTCTCCCCTTCCTCTCCCGCCGGGCACGTGACCAAGTCATGCACCGTCGTTGGAACCCCCTTTGCTTGGTCACGGCCCTACTCTCCACCTCCCAACCTTCCTTGCGGAGGTGATCATCTAGTGTGTGGTTATCCACCACACACTGCAAGCCGGACCTATCGTTCAGCAAGCTAACCCCCCCACTATTCCTAAGCAACCGTTTCACTCGCACGTGGCTGCCCTCCAATGCAAAGCAACTAAACCTTGCAATGGTCCCCCACCGTGCAACATACGCATACATGTGGTCAACCCACATGTGCGTCCACAACGTCTTCCCCCATCCCAGGTCAAGGTGCCTTGCCCCCATGGTCCGTTGCCGTTGCAGCAAGGCACGTTGCTCTGCACCACTCAAAAAGTCGTCCTTCCAGGCCACCTCGGCCATGGCCGCAAACGCCTCCCACCACTCCGTGCACACATCAACCCATGGCCTGCCCCCCACTTGATGGTTCCCAATCACCGGTGCAACCAGCTGCAACGGTGGGCCCCACAGCCGGGCCTTGACAAAGTGCGCAGCAGCCCCCAACTCCATGCGCACCTGTCCTTTGGCATTTGCCTTGTCCGCCCCCCACTTTCCAGGCCGCACCGTGCGGGCCACTTTCCGTGCCCCGTTTATAACCCCCTGCACCATGGTGGCCGCACTCTTCCTCGATACCCCGCCATGGGTCACCAGCCCCCGCACAATTCCATTGACCCCCGCAATGGCAACACGCATGACTCCATGCGCACCGAAGTCAGGAATGCGGCGGTCCGCCAGGATGTCACGAAACACCCCGGTCAGCCGTACATGTCCCTTGATTCCTTCCAGGGCAACCTCTTGTCCCCCGAACTTGCGCAAAACCGTTTCACTGTTTGCCCCGCAGCAGTGGCACACCATGGCCCCGGGGCTCTTCTTGGTGAAGCCGTCCCCGCCGGCCAGCATGATGTGGGCCTTGCCATCGGCCCGGACGAAGAATAGGGGGCTGCGCGCCACCCCATCCGCATGCGGCAGTTGCAGGGCCGTAGCAGCGCGGAGCTGCGTATCGAAGTCACACTCCGATTGCATGCTGTACACCGTGGCCCACATCTCGCTACCCTCGAACAGCCACCAGCTAGCAAGCTGTGTGGGCCCACAACCCGGTGCAGCCACTGCACAGTGCACGTAGGCCCGATTCCGCCGGTTGGTGCCGTCAACGCCGATGGTCACCCAGGTGTTGCGCTGCGCGCCCGGTTGCAAGGCTTCCGGTGTGCGTACGGCACGCGCTTCATAGAGCAGGGCTAGCCGCTCAGCAATATTGCAGTACGCCCCTTGCATCTCATACTCCCCTCAAGGATACAAACCCGCCGGCTAGCAGGTTGGCTGAGGTGCTTCAGCCACGGGGCCACGTCGGCCCAGCTAACGGTGCTGTCGCCATGCCGCGGCGCGACATCTGTGAACTACGCATCCGCCACAGCACGCGCAAGGCCTCCGACTTGATGTCGGGGGTGGTGTCCGTGGGCCGGCTATAGTCCTCAGGGACTAGCAGTATGCTACCATCGGGTTGCAGCTCGGCCCGATATTCCTCACATAGGGAGGGCGCCACCGCGGCCTCCAGATGCTCAATCCGGGTTGCGCGCTGGCGCTCTGTTCCCAACAAGGAAAAGGGCCGCTTAGGTGGCATTTTGTGTAGGACCTGTGGTACAGGTGTATTGCCACATGCAGTCCCCGTGCTTGCGGCACACTTACCTCTTTTCACATCTCTTTGCTATCCCCCCCACCTGTTTCCCCTTGATTGTTGTCCCTAGCCTTCCCCCCCCTTGCCCCTGCAGGATTCACACTCTTCGTCGGGTTGGGGTAGTGGGGTTGCACCAGGGTGTTTGCCCCCCCCCCCCCCCCCCGGGGGGATGCCGCCATGGTGTTTGCCCCCCCCTCCCCCCCGGGGATGCCGCCAGCGTGTTTGTCCCGTCGTACCCCCCCCCCGAGGATGCCGCCAGGGTGTTTGTCCCATCCTGCCCCCCCCCCCCCCCCCCGCAGCGTCTCCCATTGCCCCCTTTGATGCCCCCCTCCGCCCGGTTGATGCCGTAATATGCGCTGCAGTCCCCCCCCCCCCACAGCCCTGGCACACACCTGTTTTCAGTCCCTGGTGGAAGGTGGCACATCCCCCTTGCACCCCCTGCCCACAACCACCTGTTTGTGGCGGCCAACAATTCCATCCACCCGACTGAGAGCCCAGTGAGCCGTTTGGCGCGCTCACTGAGCCGTCGCCAAAAAAAGTACCCCCCCCCTTGAACCTTGACCAAGTGAGTATCTAAAACTTCTAAAAACATTAAATGCACATTACCTAGCATGCAAAACGCACAACAAACAAGCACAAAGACATCGCAATGCACAACTGAGCCCCAAATGAGCCCCAACTTCACATTTCCACTTAGCCACCAGTGAGCCGCAGGTATATAGATAGGCAAGCTTAAGATTGGCAAGTTGGGCCTAAGGCCTAGCCCAACAATTCATCCATCTTCGGTGCTCTACTAGAGGACGAGGGGGGGATCCCCCAAGCGGGGCTCCCGTGGCGGCCGCCCAAATCGGCCTACCAGGAGGAGGATCGGGTGGCGGTGGAGCGGCGCGTGTGGACGAGAAGGATACAGCCGTGGCGAGGAGGGAGCAGCGCAGCGCGCAGGGAACTAGTGTGGAGCCGAAAGGAGCGGGAACGGCGTGAGGCACGCAGCGGCGGGCGGGGCAGGGTGCCCCCCCCCCCCCCCACCTCTCCTTTGAAGAGGAATGGGTCGGTGTTGTTGGCGGGCCGGATAATGCTGACATGGTTCACTCCAGCTAGTGGGGAAGGACGGCCCATGCCGAAAGATACAACAACAAGGGAGTGCCATTAGAGTTTTAAAAGATTGGATGCCGGAAGATAGGGGCACTACAATGCTCTGTATTGACCTCTCAGTGGAAGAGGCCGTTAGACAACAAGACTCATGAGACCAAGATCAACACCACACTGTCTAAGGAGAGCCGGGGTGCCTTCTTAATGGGTGTCCATGCATGAAACTTAAGCAATGGTGATGTGATTATGACTTTGAGAGATGGGAAGAAAGGATTTCTACATAATTCAATTTCCTGATTGTGAAGTATGCGAGACGGTGGGTGATGACTATGTAGGGCAGCTTGGTTCTAGGAGTAGGAAGAGGGGCACGGTTTATTTAATTGATACTCCGGTTCACCATTTTGGTCGAAAAAATGGGAGAGGGGGGTTCAGCCACTTTCCCTATGCACCTCCCACACAACCGGCATGTCACCTTCCGTATTATTGGTGAAGGAAGAAATCCCCCGTGCGGTGTCAATGCAACTAGGTACGATCCAACCCACTTTGCCAGAAGGGAAATCCAAACCGAAGGTGCAAAACTTGAGCCAGTCCCAACACCGACTGGTACTCACGTTGCCCACCAAGGAGAAGCGGATACAGGCACTGAGGAGTGCTTGTGCGTGTAGAAAATTGTTTCATTCAATACAAATTAAGATGAAAACGCAAATACACTTATTGAGAATTCAAGCACCTCAAATCACGTCTCTTCAATAATGAAACAACAGCTCGGGCAAATGGATGCAGAATTTGATAAATCATTTAATATTCCTTGCACAATTTTCATTATTATGAAATCTTGATAAAGTGAGGCAAAATTCAGCCTTGCACCAAGTTCGTGGTATTTTCCACTGAAGGACTTAGCCGCTTAGGTACGCACGCGCGACAGGCGGTGGGAGATGGTTATCGCCGAATTGGCATCGGAAATGCCGAAAAGAGGTTTGTTAAAGGCTGTAACGACTCATGATGTCCACGCCAAGGTATGCCACAAATCAATGTATTTGACCCATTTTGCGTACCCATGTCAGTGTAAGATTGCATTCACACACAAACCTTCGGTCGTGAGGGAGAACTGGGGCAATTACTCGGGGTTCCATGCTTGTCCTCATAGTTCGTTGCCGAAGAAAAATGAAATGTCAAAGTGGCAATCATTAAGGTAACTCTCCTCCGTTCGTAGTGTTTAAAATATCGACGTCTGTTTCGTGAATTCACTAGTTCGACACACATCCGGAACTTTCGCACGATCATCATAGGTAGGGCACGGTCGAACATTAGAATGCAAGCCGTGGGCCCAGATTCGTAAGACCTGACAATGGTTTGTCCTGGTGCTGAGCGTCGTCCATGGTCGCCTAGGCACTTCCGCAAGAGGTCGCGCGGCGAAGAGAGGATCGAGAGGAAAGATGAGGCGTCTGCTGGCTATTTTGAACATTCTGTCAAGACACCTACCGTTGAGGATTTCGAAGGTATTGTTGCGTCTAGTGGTATGCCCCATGGGTTGTTGTGGGGAATCGAGTGTCGCAAGCCATGGCCAGGCATGGTAGAGGGTGATGCCAACCCCTTCAACACCACCCACTACAACACCAAATGGGCCTAAGGCCATGGATGCCACCCATGGCCTCAATGAACAAGTTGCTGACCTAGAGGCAAATGAGGATGTGGTTTGGCAAGGCAACGTGTTAGGTTTTCTATGCATCATCACTGGGGATGGTTAAAATCTGCTTGCAGGGAATCCCTCACCAGTCTCAAAATGCTGGGTTTGTGATAATGACCAAAGCCTCTTGTTGTTCACGGGGAGCATGGATGGTTTGAGGTGGGGGGTTTTATTTGTGTTGCATCCCTGTAAGTAGAAGGGTGGGGGACTATGTGCATGCCACAAGCCGGGTTACTTGCATTTTGGTGAAAAGACTTGGAAAGGAGCTCCACAGAGGGCCAATCCATGCAGGTGTGCGAGCATTGGATGCAGTAGTGAATGATGTCAAGGAAGCTTGCAAAGGCATTTCCGAAAGCGAGCGCATAGCCCCTAGAAGGGCAAAGGAGCATACTTTCGATTTAACCATGGCACTTGCTTTAATGGCAAACCCCCTGTGGCATGATCAAATGATTGAGCTAGCCAAGCATTATATGCCCGATGTTGTTAGCCCTGCGGGGCCGTATGTTTGGGTGGTGGTGCACACATTACTTCGGCAATTTGCAACAATTCACAAGCTTTGGCGCCAAAAAGCCTTCTTCAGTGACCCTCCGGTCTTTTACTATTGCTGGGCCATTGAACAATTTGCAGCGGGGTGGGGTGACCTTCGGTAGAAAGTGAGCACATGGGTCCATTGGACATATGCACACTCACCCTTTTATGCAAAAAGGTATAGGAACTTTTATATTTTCTCTAGCATCCCCAGTGAAAAGAAGAACAGCCCATTTAAAAGGGATTTGCACAATAGTTGCAAAGGTTCGGCAGTGCTCAACCCTCGTCTATCCATCTTCTCCATGGGCCCTGTTCTCAATATGTCTAACCTTGATTTGGGCCTCTTGTTAAGGAAGGTCATGCAAGCCAAAGAGGAGGAGAGGCGGAAACTCCTATTGGGGGAAGAAGTACTTGCAATAAGTAAGCCCATTGTGTTATGTGTCATGTTTGCCTGTGCAAAGGGTGTTCAAAAGCACCTTCGAGGGGGGTGCACTAAGGGGTGCACTAAGGGGTGCAACAAGGGGGGTTAGTGCGCGATAAGGGGGTGCACTAAGGGTGCAACAAGGGGGGGTTGTTGCGCAACAAGGGGTGCACTTAGGGTGCACTAAAGGGTGATGTGCAAATTGGAAAATGGGTACTGTACCCCTAGGAAGGGTGAACCCAATAGAGCAAAGGCACAAACAGGTCTCCCTGGTGCGGGACACCCCAACTGCTTATTGTCCTCCTCTTCCCTGTCACATTCCCCTGTTCTGCACCTTGCTTTCCTTTCACAGAATGATGCATCTTGGATTGTCACGAGTGTTAAAATAGTGGAAGTGGGCTGTTGATGTGCTTCAAAGTAGATAAAGGGGCTACTTCGGGATGTGGATATTTGAATGTGGCTGTTGATGTGCCCCAAAGACGATAAGGGGGCTAGTTCGGGATATGGATATTTGAATGTGGCCGTTGTTGTGCCGAAAAGCAGATAAGGGGGCTATTTTCGGGATATGGATATTTCAGTGTGGCTGTGGATGTGCCCCAAAGCAGATAAAGTGGCTAGTTCGGGACGTGGATATTTGAATGTGGCTGCTCATGTGCTGCAAAGCAGATAAAGGGGCTAGTTCGGGACATTGGGTTGCCACTGTTTTGTGATTGAAATTTGTTTGTTGGTTGTTGGTAGAAAGGAGTAAACCCGCTGAGGGTCTCTCCTAGGGGGAAACGGGGTGGGATGATGTATTTGTTGGTGGGTGAGTGGTTGGTTGTTGGTTGGTGTATAGTTTGCTTCTTGGTTGGCTGTCTGGTTGCTGGTTGGTTCCTTGGCTAGTTGGTTGTTCGCTGTTGGTCAGTTGGGGGGTTGGTTCGTTGGTGCATGGTTGGTTTTTTGGTTGGCTGTTGGGTTGCAGGTTGGTTGGATGGCTGGTTGGGTGCATCTACACCCCGCGGTGTACGGTTTGTTGTGCTGTTCCGTGGTGTGAGGTGTTGTGTCCGCGGGTGCGCATGTATGTGCAGCCATTGCAAGGGTGGTTTGGGGGGGTTCTATGGAATTAATGTTCTTGTTCTAACGGCGTTCTACCGGCAAGGCACCACAATAGTGCACACCATAGCATAGCACACTTGCAACCTCACAAATGATCATTGTCATTGTTTTTTGTCGGATATTTAATGCGTAAAACAAACCACCTGTGAAAGAAAGAAAAGAACACCATCCCACACCCCTGACTCCCGCCCCCCTCCCGCCCCCAAGAGCTCTCAAGCCCCCCCCCCCCCCCATAAGAAACGTGCGAAGCAACGAAAGACCCCCTACCCCGCACCCATGGCTTCAACGGAGGGCAGCCCCATGGTGCCTATGCCTATGTCAATGTGTGTGTCTTTGTGTGTGTGCGTGTGTGCATGTGTGGCTGTGTGGGAGCACGTATGACGATACTTGCGCCCAATGTGTTGGCTTCCATGTGTGTGTCTGTGTGTGTGTGTCATGGAACCCCTCCCACACACACATTGGTGTCCTTCACTTGCCAAAGTGTTTGAATGTTTTTGTTCTAGTTTTGTTCTAGGCTAGATGTTCTAGGGGCCCCTCCTACGCTTGATGATGAAGAAGTAGAGTCCACTCATCCTGACCATGAATCTAAAGAAGAACGTAAAGGAAATGAGGACCAACCATTTAGGCCACATGAAATGAATTTGTATGACAAGTTGTGTGAGAAACACAAACATGCTTCACAGCCATTTGCTATAATGGCTGCACGATGGCCCAACAAAAGTCGTGTTCAGCATCGCTGAAAAACCATAAATGTGTGTACCTCAAAAGGAAGAGCCAAGGAGATGCTCGGGTTTAGGCAACCACCCAGAGCAAAAAAAGAGGTGCACAGGAACCAACACAAGGCTCCTAACCTCCCAATGTTCCACCATCCGCTCCTCCAACACCACCTCTACAACCATCAACATTCCCTACCATTCACCCTCCAAATCATGTGTTTCCTCAACCACAACCTCATGCACCTCTTACCCCGGTTCCTTTTGCTCCACCACCCACAACATCTCACACATCACCTCACTAGCAGAGGTTGTTGGATATTGAGGCTCAAAATGCTACCTTCACTAACCTTTCTCCCACTACTCCCCTAATCCCATCCCAACTCAATCATATTGCATTCCTCATCCAAGAAGCTAGTGCTTTGCGCTCAAGCATGCATCATCAACATGGGAATTTTTGATGAGAATAGTTGGAGGGATTTGGATTGGGATGGGGATTTGGATATCGGCTTTAAATTTGGATCATAGCGTTACTAGGATTTAGGATTTATAGATGTGGATTTCGATTTCGAATTTTGAATTGACTTGGAACGATCACGTCGTTGGATTTGGACGACCCGCAAATTGTGATTTGGAGATTCCCGCATTTGATTTGTGCATGTGTGCCATTGCAAGGACGAACAGCACCCGGAGTCATTTTGGTCATGTTGCCCATCTCCCCATCATTCCTACCAAGTTTTCGTCTCCTCTATGTTTCCTTTAGTAGTTTCTACCAACATAGCACCCGGAGACTTTTGAGCCGTCAACTAGCACCCAAAGTAGAACCCTTACCACCCGTGGTGTCCATATCGCAGGGCCTGGAGGGCCTACCTGGTGAGATGCAAAAGCAGGTAAAACTCCTGTCCTCCTGCACATTCTTGCTTGCAGCATCTAGCATAGGTGGGGGAGCCACAGAGGTAATTTTGGTTTGATTGTCGGAGGCGGGGGCCATTCCATCCCCTTACACAAGGGGGTACTGGAAATTTGGGATGTTTAGGAGGGGCATATGTCGGAGATTTGTGATGTTCAAAGGGGGCTGTACGCCCAATGGTATTTAAAAGGGGGCTCTAACCCCCCCTTCCCCCCCACTCTTGTAGGTCTTCTCCCCCAGCCCTCTGGATCATTGAGCACTCCCCATTTTGCGACCCTTTGTCCGCACCCTCAAGTGCATCTACAGCCGCTGATGGTTGACGAAGTGTCTCCATATTTTTCCTAGGTGGACCCGAGGTCTTCCATTGTTTGTGGCCTAATCCTGCCCTGACGCCATCCCAATTCCCCATGCCTGCCAGCCCATGCACCCACCCCTTGTCCCTTCACTCCCTCGCCATCCTCCCGCCCCAGCTAACCGCACGATTATCATTTGCTGAAGGCAGGAGGCTTCTGCAGGCGGGAGTCAAGATGCTCTGCCCAGTTGCTTGAAACAACCTTGCCCTAATAGTGGAGCGTCGCTGAAAAGAAAATCCTTGTACTTGAAATGTGCTCCACTTTCGCTATTGCGCTTGTTCAAGTTGAACCTTTGCAACCAAGACGGTGCTTTTCGTGGGGCACTGCCTTGCTGTTTGTGGCAACAACAACTGCTCAATTTGCTCACCTTCATTGTCTCATTGCGCAATATTTGTTGCTGCTAGGGAACAACCTTGGACAAGTGGACCGACGAAGAAACGAAAAAACTGATAAGTACACACACATCGGATTTTGAGGTGGCCGATCCTCGTGGTAATCTTTGCGAAGGCAGCCAAGTTTATGGTTGTTTGTGGTTGTGTTGGGCTTTTGGCTGCCTGTTGTCAAAATGGACGAAATGGAGCGCAGTACAATCCCGTTCGATTTGCCGTTTCACATAGTGGCCGCTTATGGAAAAGGAGACCAAGAAGGCCAAAAGGGACCGGCTTTGTCCCAACTCAAACCACTGCAACCAAGCAGACCCATGGCATTGCCCCCAATGCGGTATGTCCCATTAGCTGCGCGTTGTAGGGCCTCAAGATCATGGTCTTGAGGCCCTGCTTCGTTGGTACCCGCCGCTGCTATATGTGCAGCAAGTCCAGCTGGTGCGCGATCCTCAAACGGCCGCTGGTGGGGCCATCTGCATCATGCCAGTGACGATAAAGGAAAGGACGCCCGAGGGCTTTTGTCCAAGTCCGCCAAACGAAACCGGGAAAGTGTTCCTGAAGCTCTCGAGCTGACATGTAGTGTGAGGTGCATCTGCACAGCCTTTTTGAACCTGCCAAAATTAAGCAGAACAAGGAAATCCCGAATTTTGAGGAAGCGAGTCGATTGGGTAGTGGGTGGTATCAGCAGATTAGTGTACTATGAAGCTCTAGTATGATACCTATTCCACACATCATTCATGTGCATTCGTTTGTGCAGACTCTAGTGTATCTGTCCGGGATGACTTTTTTGTTGCGATGCTCGTCAAGCCTTCATATTCGATGGGGCTCGACGGCTGCTCCCTTCTTTTGTAGTGTCGTGCTGCTTTGGGTGACAGTGGAGTATATGGTCAAGAGATTTCCAATAAATGGGTCGCTGACAATGTAGGTATGCATTTTTATGCACTGCACGATGCAAAGCGTGGGTTTTGGGCTGTTGATGGTGCCTCTTTGTCGTCCTTAGCGCGGTCAGGGGGTATTGGCCAAATGAGGTAACCATTCCATCTGCACCTCACTATTTTTCTAAGTATAGTATTCCAGTCAAACAAAGGCAGCTGTTCTTGTTTGAAGTTTCATTGCATGGAGTGTATTGTCCGGTGCACATTGTAAACAATGGTCTACTATAAGGTGTTTTTGTTAAAATTGTAACGTAAAGTTTGTGTGAGCGATCAAGATCAATGTAAAAAGCCCAACAAAAAATTTTTGTAACGCCCATTTGGAATGGTTTTTCAATGTCATTGTGTCCTATGGTGCCTACACTTGCTCATCTTACCAACCCAAGGCAAAGAATTTCCACGGCGAAGCCTAGAGGAGGTCCGGAAGAAACGGTACCAGCTGAAAAATCTTTGAAAATGGGCTGAAGAAATTCGACATTGGAAAGAATAGCTCGATGGTATGTGCCACAGATGGAGAGCAAGTGTCCAATCAGGAAACCACCTCCGAAGCGAAAGCGCTACGAAATTTCCCTCCCCTTTTACAGCCACCTCGGCGAAATTTCCCCTGGAGATCGCCCAAAAGCTGCTATAAGAGTTGTCGCATGAGCAAGTCGCCCAACTCCGGAAACAAATCTCGGAGGAGATCCACACAAAGGAGAAATTGCTACAGCTGCTGAAAGGACAACCAACGGTCATCTCAGGTATAGAGGGGATGCGCACAGGGTGTGTAGGGGATGTACAGTGACGTGGAGGGCCCTAGTGTGTTGTTGTTGACGTGTGTTGATGTGGTGTTGTATTGCTTTCATCTTGTCTGCTTCTTTGACCCCCGGGCGTAGCAGAGTCTCGTTGACGTGACGGGCGGTTGGGCCCGTGCCGTGCAAGCGGTTCATGGCACCGTATCTTGTGTGTCCCGTGCTGGTGTTGATCGAGGTTGTGGGGATTGCTCAAGCAGCCGGGAGTGGATGCGGTTATGTGGACGAGAGGAGAGTGCCGTCCCAGCGCGCGTCGCGGCGTGGACACGAAGGAGGGGGTGCCTATTGGAGAATGCCAAGGCCGAGCGGTTGCTGCGCAGGCATTTCTCCGCGCTGATGTTGTACAAGCGCCAATGCGCTTCTGTGTGCCGCAGGTGTGGACCTGGACACACAAGAAAACAGCAACGCCGCCGCCCCGGCAAAGACCCTGAGTGTCAGCCACGTCAAGTTCACGACATTGGGACCGTTCGGGGTCATCCCCGACGTCCCAATGGGCGACAACCTGCACCTCAATCTGCACGTGTTTGCCAGGCATGCGAATGCCACCCCTCCGACACTCCCAGCCAGCCCCGCTCGGATCCCACGAGGTGGGCCGGAAAGTCGCGCTACTCAGAGCGCCGACCTTCGTCATAGAGACCGTCCTGGGGACGCTGACGGTTGCTTTCGGGTCTGGTTGCACGGTTTCCGTGCAGTCGCTGGTGCCGGTGTCCCGGCCGCCAACGTGGCGGGTATTGGTCGGTTGTGATGGCTTTCGGGCCACCAAACACAAATTGCCAGAAACAAAAGTGCCGTCATTTTGGTTTGGAAATGAGGACCAATTTGAGCAAGGCTGTTGACAAGGCACCTCATGGGACTTGATTGGAGTGACCTGCTTTGTTGCTTGACAGTATGCTTTGTAGTTGTTGGGGGTTGCAATTGTTGGAGTGCTTTGAATGGCAAGTACTTCCTCCAAATGGCACAGGCACAGGCAGAGGCAAAGGTGTCTATGGTGTGTGTTCAGGATGTATGTCTTGCGTTTGCGGTCCCCCGAGGCCATCGGTTGCGGGGTGTCGCGCGGGCGCCTGCGACCCCTGGAATGGCGTGTGCATAGTCTGACTGCCTTGCCATGTACAGGGCGTGTGTCATGGACCCATCACCCATCCGCCGCCCCCATTCCCGGGGAACCATGCTCCACCCTCAGCACCCCTTTCAGTCCCTCCTCTTTTGTCTCCTTTTTCAGATGCCCACCAACCGCCTGCCAGTTGCCTCAAACCGCTGTGGGCCACGGCGCACCCACGTCGGCTACCGCCGGAATGTGAAGTGTGCGGTCATTGATTTGCCTGTCCGTCCCCCGTTTTTTAAATCAGAGAGCGTGTTTTGAGGGTATTTCGGGTCTTGCCAACCAAATTGAATGCAGGAACATGCGTTGCCGGAATGGGCCGCACGCATGTGTATCTAGGGCTTTCGTTTGAGAAGCGTTTTTTTTTCCGTTAAGGTCAACCTTTAAGGATAGCCCCTGAAAACCGCCAACTGCCAACCGTCGCCAACTGCCCAACGCCCACCGCCCACCGTCACCAACCGCCACCAACCGCCAACAATTATTCAATGGCGCTTATGTGGTATTGTGTCTTGTCCATGTCTTGACCATGAAGCACAGAGCACGTTTTGTCGGCGTTACGAACCTTTTCCTGTCCCCTCAAGGACTGCCTTGTGCGCATCTAAGGAAGGCAGGTACGACGTCCTCAACGTTGAGGGCCTTGGCGACCCCTTCACCTCTGTGTTCTCCGACTGAGTCCCGAGGGCACCGTCACGCCAATGCTAGAGGTCTGCCGTAAGCCGTGTGTGGCCGGGGAGCGGGGGGCGATGCGGCCGCGCGGGCGCCTGGAGTGCAGTCGGGACGCATCAGCGCCTCCTCCGTGGGGTCCGTGCGGTCCCCGTCGTTCCCCCGATTTTGGCGGTATCTTTCGCTCCAGGCCCCTTCCACTGCCCCCCTCCCCCTCCCCCCGCAATGCACCAGCGCCGGGTCCGTCGACGGGACCTGTGCGCCGCACTCCTTTTAACAACTCAAGACCACGAGGGGGTGGGGTGGGGGGGCACCCACCCCAATCAAGTGACTTGGCCAAATTTTTTTATTGGCCTTTGGCCTATCCAAGTATTACTCTCGTGCTTTGAGCGCCAATCAGTTCAGACCACAGTTGTTCTTGGGCGCATTCTTTCGATACCTCTAAAAGCTCAGCATCACTAGGTTCAAAGTGCAAAAAGAATATTGATTTGCGCCGTTTTTGGTGGACAAAATTTTGGGCTCGAGACCCCTCCCCCTACCCCCCCAATCCTTTTGAACAACGCTCTTTGGCTGGGTAGGGGGTTCAAAGGGGTGGGATGCAGAATCTTCTAAAGAAATCTGGTGCTGCATCGCAGTGAATGAGATGTAGCATCCCCCACCATATGTATGCACGAGGCGAGTTGCTGCCGTCGGAAGACACGTGGTATTCTTCTTTGGGCAATGTGTGGCAGCAACCCTCCAAAGCCTAAGTGGCGTAGCGCGTTGAGACTTTAGTGCCCTTACAACAGAGCAATCAATATGGGTGCATCACGGCTGCCTTATCGGAGTCCCCAAGGTGGGGAGCAGTCAACATGGCTATACAACCCCTGCCTTCTCGGGGTCCCCATAGTGGGGAGGAATCAACATGGCTATATAATTGCTACCTTCTTGGGGTCCCCATGGTGGGGAGAGATCAATACGACCACTCAAACCCTGCCTTCTCAGGGTCCCGATGGTGGGGAGAAATCAATATGGCTACATAACCCACGCAATTGAAATGCATTACGGCGGGCCAAAATTGGCCTGAAACAATGCAGGGCGCGCAATTGCTCCCTCCGTGGTCCTGTTGTTTTGGGAAGCAACCGAAGAGGCTAGATGACCCGTGGCTCCCCGGTCTCGTAACACCGCGGTGGACGCAAAGCGGCTACGTGACCCCTACCTCCTCAAGGTCCCCACACGGTGTAGCAGCCAAAGTGGCTACATAACCCGTGCCTTCTCGGGGTCCATACATGGGGCAAGAATCAAAGTGCCTACATAGCCCCTACCCTCTCGGGATGCTTGGAACAGAGAGGAGTCAAATTCATCGCTACCTTTAAGGGGCACCCACGGGATGGAGAAATCAAATCGCCCACATTCGTCATTGCTTTCTTGGATTCACAACGTTGTTAGCGGAAATGAAAGTGGCAACACAACACGCGGCCCTTTTCAAGGGCCCCAAGGCATGAAGAAATCAAGCTGCCATCATGTCCCTTGCCATGCTTGGTCCCAACATAGTAGGCGCACAACCTGTGCCTTCTTAACCCCCAAAATGGGGAGCAGTAAATTGCCTACAGAACCCCTGCCTTCTTGAACTCCTAACACGGGGGAGAAATGAAAGATGGCTACAAACCCCTTGCCTTTGTGGTCCCCGACATGTGATGCTACCACTTTCTAGGCCACCCTGTTGAAAGGCACGTCATAGTAGCATCATTTATATTGTTTGGACCTCGGTAGAAAGCTCCTTTATTATAAGATACAACAACAGAAACAAGGCCAATATAATGCAGCGGCAAATAACACATTGCCGACCCTCTACAGATTGCCCAGTGACTCTTGAGGTCAAATGGGACAAAGGGGGTCACGGCTACTGCAAGACAATTCAGCACCAGAGACGTGACCGGGCGTTTCCTATCCATGAGGTTCCCGCTAGAGGTGGAGGGGGTCTTTCGTTTGCAGGGAAAGCGGAGTGGGGTGTATGAGGTGAGGTCACTACCTTTTGGCTTCGAGCTCTGCTACCCCATACATCACAAGCTCAAAAGCCATTTAACAGCAGCTGTGGAGGTAGCCCTTTGTCATCCCCTCCTTCAGAAAACCCACTTCACTAAATGTAAGCCACCACTTGCACGTGGACCATATTCTATCAATTCAATGTTACAAGGGGTGGCCTACCCCTTGTGTTTACTAGGTTAATGCGCTCTTGACTGCAACTGGTTTTGGAACTTCCACTTCCTCCATCCCACAGCCGTCTCGTGGCACGTGGGATGTGGTTGCGTAAAGTGATCGTTGTCCATGGTTTGACTATCCGCATTGACACCTTGTTGGTGGCTCAGGTTGTGACATCTTTAGTCAATGTGTGGCAGCAGCCCTCCAAAGCCTAAGTGGCCTAGCACCTTGAGACTTTAGTGCCCTTACAACCGAGGAATCAATATAGGTGCATCACCCCTGCCTTCTCGGGGTCCCCACGGTGGGGAGGAGTCAACATGGCTATATAATTGCTACCTTCTCGGGGTCCCCATGGTGGGGAGAGATCAATACGACAACCCAAACCCTACCTTCCGGGGTCCCAATGGTGGGGAGAAATCAATATGGCTACATAACCCACGCAATTGATATGGATTACGGCGGGCCAAAACTGGCGTCAAACGATGCAGGGTGCGCTAACGCTCCCTCCGAAGTCTCGTTGTTTTGGGAAGCAACCAAAGAGGCTAGATGACCGGTGCCTTCCTCAGCTCGTAACACCGCGGTGGAAGCAAAGTGGCTATGTGACCCCTACTTCCTCAAGGTCCCCACAGCGATAGGAGCCAAAGTGGCTACATAACCCGTGCCTTCTCGGGGCCCATACATGGGGCAAGAATTAAAGGGCGTGCATAGCCCCTACCCTCTCGGGTTGCTTGGAACGGGGAGGAATCAAAATCATCGCTACCTTTATGTGGTGTCGCGCGACAGGCGCTGATGGAAAAGGGTCATGAATTTGAAAGCGCATTTGGCGCCAGACCATAATCTAAATTGTGCTAAATTTGGTGAATCTGTTATTTTAAATGTTGTTTTGAATTAGAAATCCAAGTGGCAGCAGCACAAATTTATAATTCGCCCGTGTTGAACTACCCTTGTCGCATCCTTGTCGCGCCCTTGTCGCGCCCCTTGTCGTGCCCCTTGTCGGGCGATAACACCCCTTATCGCGCCCTTATCGCGCCCCCTTGTCGCGCGATAACCCCCTTATCGCACCCCTTGTTGCACCCCCTGGTCGCGCCCCCTTTTGTGTTGTATTCGTAGGTTTCCATTGCACTTTTTCCTCTTCCCTTGTTCTCAGACCTTCTCTTGTGTCCGTGGGGACTTGCCGGTGGTCATGCAGGCTTTGGGTGCAGCCAGAGTGTGCATTGGGGATTGGGTGGAACAACACAAACGTGTTTTGGGGACACAAAGTGTGGGAGGACCGGGGTTGGTGTTGCAAGCTGCACCATAAGAGCATCCGATGAGCAGCTAACCTTTGATGCAACCACTACTGTTGCCCACATCCGTGTGACACGACACGTCTTTGGGGAGGTCACTAGGTCCTGTCTCAGTGACATGATCTACCCCATTGTGGATGCCAACCCCAACGTTTTGGGTTGCACCCTTGATCTTGTGAATGCCGACACGGATGCACTGGTGTCTGTTTTTCGAAGCAAGGTGAGCCCGAAGGTTGGAACACGGGTCACCAACTTCATCACCCCCCTTTTCCAGGACCTTGATGCCGATGGGAAAAGAAAAGCCGGGTGCCAATTTTCCGCCCAAAGGGCAAAAAAGGAAGAGGTCGCCGTGATCCATCACGAGCGAGTTTTTGAGGTGAAGGACTGTGCCTATGTTTTGCCGGTTTTTTCTCTTCCTTCAAATGGGTCCACGGCCTGGGCCGACCCATACTATGGTGTCACCACCCTGTTTTTTTATACTGCTGCTACAGCTGTTGCATGGCCATTGAATGGTGCAGATCCACTCATTGGTTCTGGTGACGAACCAATTGAGTCCCCTGAGTGGGAAGGATTCAATGAATCACTCCCAAACCTTGTTCGCTTGGAGCACTGTGTTTGGCGTGCCACTTTGAGTGCCTCATTGTTCAAATTACAGAGTGAGGTGGCTACCCTTGACCCGCTCCAAGGCACACCAATTGTTAACGAAAAGTTTCCTTCCATTGGAAGGAAGTTTGATTCCTATGATAGGGTGCAGTTTTTTGCCAAGCATCATAGCATCCCTACTAATGAATGGGGTGAGGATTATCATGACTTTCCACAACTTGAGAATGTCACGACAGATTTGCACCATGACATTGTGACCCAAACGGGCCTGCCCTTGAGTATTGAGATTGTTGCCTATGTTGGTGCACTTGGTTCTGCTCAACGTTGGCATAGCAATTTTCCCCGCAAGGTGATCCCTGAGGGACATCATGCATTTGCTGTTTTTTGTCCTCTGAATTATCCACTTAATGGGAACCAGTGGATACATGGTTCATCAGTGGGTTTTCCTGTTCCTTGGGTTGTCCGGGAGATGGATGCTGGTTTGGGGGACGCATTTGTGTTGAATGTGTGTTCCATTAATCGTGGTGGTGGCTTGCCAGAAGGTGTGCCGCCGGTTGATGAGATCTCACAGAGAAGGAACATACGGTGGGTGCGTTTCATGCTTCTGTCTACCACTGCCCTGCCCAAAAATGTCACGGAAGGTATTAACCCACCATTTTGGGCAGAGGACCCTTCCATGACATTGGACGCTCCCGATGTTGCCCACTGCGGTGTCAAGTCATGCAAAAAATGCCTAACTCCATTTGTCATGGGTGTAAAAAAAAGGTTTTGTGCCCCACACACAAGACCCAGTTGTGTGCATCATGTGATGCTCCTGTGACTGCCCAAGATGCACCGTCTTCCTCTGGTGATGTCGCAATGGTAGACAGTAATGGCTCTGTTTCTGTGGATTTCCCATTCACATGTTTTTCCCCTGTGGGCACTAAATGTGTTCATCTCATGTGGCACCCTCAGAAGCCAAGGGTGCACAAGGCACGTAATGAGATGGAATGTCCTTGTTGGGAAGCAATGCATGGAGGTGGAGAAATTGGCACCCCCACCCCCGTCGACTCTCACCTGATCCGTGCTGATGCTGGAAGTGTGTTGGTGTTGCGACATGGGAGGTGGGGGGGGTTTGCATTGGGTGGTGACAAGGAGGGTGGTGGCAAAGAGAAAGCGGAGGTGTTTGGTTGGTACATGGTCCCCACGGACCACAAAATGGTGGACATGTCAATCCTGCTGCGTGCCGGTGCAACGATACAAGCGGTGGACAACGCGGGGAAGCCTCAGGAGGACACGTATTGGTGCACATGCCATCAGGTTTGTGCTATGGGGCTTGCAATGTGTTGTAGTTCAATGTGCAACAAGGGGTGCAACAAGGTACCTTATCGCGCCCCTTATCGCGCGATAAGGGGGCGCGATAGAGTACGTTATCGCACCCCTTATCGCGCGATAAGGTGCGCGATAACGTACCTTATCGCGCCCACTTATGGCGCGATAAGGGGCGCAATAAGGTACCTTGTTGCGCATGTTACATTGCGTCATTCTGTTGTGTCCGGTGGCACCCTTTGCATTCTGCATTCGTTGCCGCTGCGCCGATGCTCCCATATTCACCCATCTGCCCTTATCTTCTCAGGTGACTGTAGTCCAATGGCCCCGTTTGGACCTTGTGCAAGCACGTGAAGCACCAAATGTCGCTGCGTCCAAGGTTGGACATGTGGCGCCTGCTGCTGAGGCCTTTACTGGAGTGGGGGAGGAGTGGTTCCTGCCAGGCCCCCCAGCAGTGTTAGAGGCTGCAGGGTTTGGGAGTGAGGTAACCCTCCCCGGGCAGGCCCCCACCACAAAGACACATTGGTGCCGGTCATTTAAGCTGAAAGTTCGCAGGGGGGGGGGGGGGTGGAAACTGTGAAGGCATTCACCCTCCCCGTCGTTTGCAACCTTTGGAGCTTAAATGCAAGGACTGTTTATGTGGTGGCTGTGTTGTGCCATGTTTCGTAATATGAGGGGGCATAAGAATTAGTTCAAGTGCCTCATCCCCACTGAAGAAAGCTTCCGTTGGGTCGGGCACCATGCATTGCGCAATTTCCGTGCTTGAGGAGTGGATGAAGGAATGGGAAACCTCCTGTGCCCCCAGATATGGTCGTGGGATCACGAAACAGGAGGTGGATGTGGATTTGGAAAGTTCAGACAATGATGCCACCCCCCTTGCCCAAAGAAAGCGTAAGCGGCCCAGTGACCTCAAGGGTAAGGGCCCAAAAAAGCCAAAGCCCGGGGCCAAGAAGGGTGCAACTCCAGCAGGTGGCAGTGCCCAGGCTGGACCTGTCACCCTGAGTGCTGCTAGCGTGCAAAATATTGTAGGCAACTCAGTCACGATTTCGCAAGTGGTGTGCTTGCCAATGTGAAGGATGCAGTGACATCCCAAGCAACATCGGTTGTTGCAGCTGCACTGAGGGAGGAGAGACGGAGTGAGGTTGCAGCGCGGTTGAAGAGACAAGAGGAGAAAACAAAAAAAATGGAGGACAATTTGGAGTTGGCCCTTGCTGAGCAAGCCAGGCTGCGGGAGGCAAAGGAAAGGGCAAAGGCAACCGCCAAGGAAGTGCAGGACAAATTGACAACAACTAGTAGTGAGGTTGCACGGCTCAGAAGTGAGAGGGATTCTTTGCGAGAGCGAGTGGAGAGTTTGGAGGTAGACAAGGCTAACCTTCAGGATAATTTGAATGCAGCCTGAACCCATAGCCCCCGTAGCACAGCGGCCGACCTAAGAACGCCCCGAAAGCATTCTAGGCCTTCAAATTCCTGGCCTGCCAGTCCATCTAAGCCTCCTTTTTCTCATGAGTGACTCCTAAGGGGCCCCGAGTTGCATGCCACCCCCAGTGAGGAGCAGTTGCTACATTTTGCGCGGGCCTTGCAATTGAAGGGAGGGGAGAAGTTTGGTGCCCCAGTCCACACTGCACAATTCGGATGGGGCCAAATTGGGCCCACATGGCAGGAGGCCCGCATTCTAAAGGCAACATTGAAGCCAAATGCCATCCATTTTTTGCATTTGGTGCGTGCATGGGCTTTGGCCACCCTCCCAAGTTGGTTTCATTGGTGCATTGTTCAAGTGGCACACTACACGGGTAAGAGGCCCATGGTACCTCATTCACACCCACGTGATGTGACACCTCTCAGTGCTGTGGTTGAACTTGGCGACTTCCGTGGTGGTGGGTTGTGGATGGAGTGTGGTGGCAAGATGTGGGCACCTAATGTAAGACCACTAGAGAGGTGGTACAAGTGGTGAACCACTTGGGTTGAGGGGTCCCAGGGGTTGTGTGCTCCGCGCGCAAAGGGTTGGTTTTCAACAGCTCGGCCCTACACAGGCGGTGGGATTGGGAAGGAGACCGGTGGTCCATTGTTTTGTACAACGGTGCAGATGTCAGCACAACGTCATTACAGGACCATGAGGAACTTATGGCACATGGGTTTGCACCTTGTGGACAGCCTTGTGGCGGGTGGCACTGCGGATCACCTGATTGCAACTAATTGCCAATTGACCTTTGTCTTGGCCCTGTTTGCAGTTGCCAATGATGCTAATGGGACCTTTTGTGTTCGTGCAACAAGGGGGTGCAACAAGGTACCTTATCGCGCACCTTTTCGCGCGATAAGGTGGTCCATAAGGTACCTTGTTGCACCCCCTGGTTGCGCAATAAGGCGCGCGATAAGGTACCTTGTTGCACCCCTTGTTGCACCCCACTCCAAATCGCAGCATTTTCAAAATGAAAGTCAAGGCATCAACTGCCATCCAACAGTGCTGTTCAACCCTCGAAGCCCTACGCATGCAGCTACTGAAGAAAGTCTCCCGGAAGCAACAACAAAAACGTTTGAAAATGGCTAAGCAGCTTCTTAGGTCACTGTTACAAGACGGAGAGGTACAAGTTCGGATGACACATCAAGAAGTTGTACATCTACGTGGAGGGTGCGCTAGTGTGGAGGATGGCAGTAATGCCACAGTGGAAGAGAAGGAGGCCTTAAGGGTTGTTAGACTAGTCCGTGGAATGTGTTTAAGTATTAGGCAAATGTATAGGTTGCTAAGGGCTTGTAGCAAAAAAGATTTGGACGCAGCACGACAACAGCACACACCCTATTGGTGTACCACTAGGGCTGTTGTGTCTGAGACAGGTGCACCTCGGGCCTCAGCGAGCAACAAGCTTGCTGAGGTTGTCAACCACCAAATTAGTTTGTCGCAAGCTGCCAAAACATTTAAGACCCATGGCCCGGACATCATTGTGGTGTTGTCAGCTGAGGCCAGCCCTTTATGGAAAGCATCAGCAACACGGTGCGACAGTTCTGTCCACTGTTGGCAACAACCAAGTGATGCAGGGGCCCCTAACCTATGGCCAATTTGGTGGGCCATGTGGGGCGGTGATGACACACATTTCATGCTAGCCATGGACAAGGCACATGACCTCAATGGTCAGGTGTAGGATTTGTGTCACAATTGTGACATTGTGTGGGAAGGGAAAACACTACGGTTCAAGTGTGTCATCACGGGGGATGGGAAAAATATGCATGCCGGGAACCCCTCCTCCAAATCAAAGTGTTGGATTTGTGAGGAAGATAATGACCTATCATTTTTTGTAGAAGACGTGAATGGGGGGATGAGGTGTGGTGCTTACCTCATGTGCATCCCAACCGGGGGGAGAGTAGGTGACTACGTGCATGCAACTTATAGAATCCTGTGCATCCTTGTGAAAAGGCTAACGGGGGGGTTTCACAAAAGAGGGATCCATGTTGGTGTCCGTGAGCTAGACGGGGAGATGCACGAGATCAAAGAAGTTTGCAAGGGGATCCCGGAGGCAGAGAGGATTGCACCAAGGCGGACCAAAGAGGGAAGTTTTGACCTTACAAGTGCCAATGCCTTCATGGCCAACCCCCAATGGGCAGACAACAGTGTCACCATTGCCAAAGCACGTATGGGGAATGTGGAGACCCCTACTGGGCCTTTGGTATGGGTGGTCCTTCGTACCCTCTTGCACCAGTTTGCACATATCCATAGTTTTGGAGGCAAAGAGTTTTTCACAGATAGTGATGTTGCCATGTACACTAATGCGCTGGACCGCTTCCGCGAGGCATGGGGGGACTTAGGGTGGAAGGTGAGCACGTGGGTCCATTGGACATGTGCTCACTCACCTTATTTTGCACCGGCATACAGGAATACATATATATATATATATATATATATATATATATATATATATATATATATATATATATACATATATATACATATATCTGTATATTTTTTTCAAGCATTCCCAGTGAAAAAATGAATAGCCCTTTCAAGAGGGACCTACACAACAGTTGTAAGGGATGGGCTCTCTTAAAGCCAAGGTTATCTAGGCTTTCCATGGGCCGGGTGGTAAATATGAATAACCTGGACATGGGGTTGCTTGCACGGAAGGAACAGGAGGCAGGGGAGAGAGACAAAGCAGAAATCTTACTAGGACGTCGCAGGTTGCAGCAGACAAGAGATGTCACAAAGGGGTTGTCTTGTGGATGCTTCATAGGGTGCACCAAGGGGTGCACCAAGGGGTGCAACAAGGGGGGTTATCGCGCGATAAGGGGGTGCAACAAGGGTGCAACAAGGGGTCTTGCCCATTTTTGAAAAAGGTTAACAGTGGGGTACACGGTTGAGAAGCACAGTCCCTATAGGTCATTTGGGCCCCCTGAAGACACATTATCACTTAATACCCCCCATGAGTACTACAAGACACCTTTTGGGTGTTCACAAGTTTGGGTGCAACAAGGTACCCGTTTCCATCAGGTCCCAGTGCACCACACCATATAAGGGGCACCCACGGGGTGGGGAAATCAAATCGCGTACATTCGTCATTGCTTTCTTGGATTCACAACGTTGTTAGGGGAATGAAAGTGGCGACAGAACGCGCGGCCCTTTTCAAGGGCCCCAAGGCATGGAGAAATCAAGCTACCATCATGTCCCTTGCCATGCTTGGTACCAACATAGTAGGCGCACAACTTGTGCCTTCTTAACCCCAAGAACGGGGAGCAGTAAATTGCCTACAGAACCCCTGCCTTCTCGAACTCCTAACACGGAGGAGAAATTAAGATGGCTACAAACCCCTTGCCTTTGTGGTCCCCCACATGGGATACCAACCCTTTCTACGCCACCCAATTGAAAGGCACGTCATAGTAGCATCATTTATATTGTTTGGACCTCTGTAGAAAGCTCCTTTATTGTGAATTGCAAAAACACAAACAAGGCCAACCTTGCCGCGGCAAATAACACAATGCCCACCCTCTACAGATTGCCCAGTGAATCCTGAGGTCAAATGGGACAAAGGGGGGCACGGCCACTGCAAGACAATTCAGCACCAGAGATGTGACCGGGTGTTTCCTATCCATGAGGTTCCCGCTAGAGGTGGAGGGGGTCTTTCATGTGTAGGGAAGGCGGAGGGGGGTGTATGACGTGAGGTCACTACCTTTTGGCTTCGAGCTCTGCTGCCCCATACATCACAAGCTCAAAAGCCATTTAAAGGCAGCTGTGGAGGTAGCCCTCTATCATCCCCTCCTTCACAAAACCCACTTCACTACATGTAAGCCACCACTTGCACGTGGACCATATTCTATCAATTCAATGTTACAAGGAGTGGCGTACCCCTCATGTTTACTAGGTTATTGCGCTCTTGATTGCAATTGTTTTTGGAACTTCCACTACCTTCATCCCACAGCCGTCTCGTGGAACGTGGGATGTGGTTGCGTAAAGTGATCGTTGTCCATGATTTGACTATCCGCATTGACACCTTGTTGATGCCTCAGGCTGTGACATCTTTGGTCAATGTGTGGCAGCAACCCTCCAAAGCCTAAGTGGCCTAGCACCTTGAAGCTTTAGTGCCCTTAGACCCGAGGAATCAATATGGTTGCATCACCCCTGCCTTCTCGGAGTCCCCACGGTGGGGAGGAGTCAACATGGCTACATAACCCCTGCCTTCTCGGGGTCCCCACAGTGGGGAGGAATCAACATGGCTATATAATTGCTACCTTCCCGGGGTCCCCATGGTGGGGAGAGATCAATACGACCACTCAAACCCTGCCTTCGGGGGTCCCGATGGTGGGGAGAAATCAATATGGCTACATAACCCACGCAATTGATATGGATTACGGCAGGCCAAAACAGGCCTCAAACGATGCAGGGTGCGCTAACGCTCCCTCCGAAGTCTCGTTGTTTTGGCAAGCAACCGAAGAGGCTAGATGACTGGTGCCTTCCTCAACTCGTAACACCGCGTTCGAAGCAAAGTGGCTACGTGACCCCTAGCTCCTCAAGGTCCCCACAGGGGATAGGAGCCAAAGTGGCTACATAACCCGTGCCTTCTCGGGGTCCATACATGGGGCAAGTATCAAAGTGCCTACATAGCCCCTACACTCTCGGGATGCTTGGAACAGAGAGGAATCAAAATCATCGCTACCTTTAAGGGGCACCCACAGGGGGGAGAAATCAAATCATTCTACGCAAACCTATTGAAAGGCACGTCATAGTGGCATCATTTATATGGTTTGGACCTCAGTAGAAAGCTCCGTTATTGTAAATTGCAAAAACACAAACAAGGCCAATATAATGCAGCGGCAAATAACACAATGCCCGCCCTCTACAGATGGCCCAGTGAATGCTGAGGTCCAATGGGGCACGGCCACTGCAAGACAATTTAGCACCAGAGACGTGACCGGGTGTTTCCTATCCATGACGTTCCCCGCTAGAGGTGGAGGGGGTCTTTCATGTGTAGGGAAGGCGGAGGGGGGTGTATGAGGTGAGGTCACTACCTTTTGGCTTCGAGCTCTGCTACCCCATACATCACAAGCTCAAAAGCCATTGAACAGCAGCTGTGGAGGTAGCCCTCTATCATCCCCTCCTTCAGAAAACCCACTTCACTAAATGTAAGCCACCACTTGCATGTGGACCATATCCTACCCCTTGTGTTTACTAGGTTATTGCGTTGTTTTGGGAAGCGACCAAAGAGGCTAGATGACCCGTGTCTTCCCAGGCTCGTAACACCGCGGTGGAAGCAAAGTGGCTACGTGACCCCTACCTCCTCAAGGTTCCCACAGGGGGTAGGAGCCAAAGTGGCTACATAAGCCGTGCCTTCTCGGGGTCCATGTAGGGCAAGAATCAGAGTGCCTATATACGCCCTACCCTCTCGGGATGCTTGGAACGGGGGGAATCAAAATCATCGCTACCTTTAAGGGGCACCCACGGGGTGGAGAAATCAAATCGCCTACATTCGTCATTGCTTTCTTGGAGTCACAACTTTGTGAGGGGAATGAAAGTGGCAACACAACACGCGGCCCTTATCGGGGGCCCCAAGGAATGGAGAAATCAAGCTGCCATCATGTCCCTTGCCATGCTTGGTACCAACGTAGTAGGCGCACAACCTGTGCCTTCTTAACCCCCAGAATGGGGAGGAGTAATATGCCTACAGAACCCCTGCCTTCTCGAACTCCTAACGCGGAGGAGAAATTAAGATGGCTACAAACCCCTTGCCTTTGTGGTCCCCCACATAGGATACCAACCCTTTCTACGCCACCCAATTGAAAGGCACGTCATAGTGGCATCATTTATATTGTTTGTACCTCGGTAGAAAGCTCCTTTATTGTAAATTGCAAAAACACAAACAAGGCCAATAATGCCGCGGCAAATAACACAATGCCCACCCTCTACAGATTGCCCAGTGAATCCTGAGGTCAAATGGGACAAAGGGGGGCACGGCCACTGCAAGAAAATTCAGCACCAGAGACGTGAGCGAGTGTTTTTTATCCATGACGTTCCCGCTAGAGGTGGAGGGGGTCTTTCGTGTGTAGGGAAGGCGGAGTGGGGTGTATGACGTGAGGTCACTACCTTTTGGCTTCGAGCTCTGCTGCCCCATACATCACAAGCTCAAAAGCCATTTAAAGGCAGCTGTGGAGGTAACCCTCTATCATCCCCTCCTTCACAAGACCCACTTCACTAAATGTAAGCCACCACTTGCACGTGGACCGTATTCTATCAATTCAATGTTACAAGGTGTGGCCTACCCCTTGTGTTTACTAGGTTATTGCGCTCTTGATTGCAACTGGTTTCGGAACTTCCACTACCTCCATCCCACAGCCGTCTCGTGGCACGTGGGATGTGGTTGCGTAAAGTGATCGTTGTCCATGATTCAACTATCCGCATTGACACCTTGTTGGTGGCTCAGGTCGTGACATCTTTGGTCAATGTGTGGCAGCAACCCTCCAAAGCCTAAGTGGCCTAGCTCCTTGACACTTTAGTGCCCTTACAACCGAGGAATCAATATAGGTGCATCACCCCTGCCTTCTTGGAGTCCCCACGGTGGGGAGGAGTCAACATGGCTACATAACCCCTGCCCACACAGTGGGGAGGAATCGACATGGCTATATAATTGCTACCTTCTTGGGGTCCCCATGGTGGGGAGAGATCAATATGACAACCCAAACCCTGCCTTCCGGGGTCCCGATGGTGGGGACAAATCAATATGGCCACATAACCCACGCAATCGATATGGATTACGGCGGGCCAAAATTGGCCTCAAACGATGCAGGGTGCGCTAACGCTCCCTCCAAAGTCTCAAGGTTTGGGAAGCAACCAAAGAGGCAACACCGCGGTGGAAGCAAAGTGCCTACGTGACCCCTACCTCCTCAAGGTCCCCACAGGGGATAGGAGCCAAAGTGGCTACATAACCCGTGCCTTCTTGGGGTCCATACATGGGGCAAGAATCAAAGTGCCTACATAGCCCCTACCGTCTCGGGATGCTTGGAACGGGGAGGAATCAAAATCATCGCTATCTTTCAGGGGCACCCACGGGGTGGAGAAATCAAATCGGCTACATTTGTCATTGCTTTCTTGGATTCACAACGTTGTTAGCGGAATTGAAAGTGGCAACACAACACGCGGCCCTTATCAGGGGCCCCAAGGCATGGAGAAATCAAGCTGCCATCATGTCCCTTGCCATGCTTGGTACCAACATAGTAGGCGCACAATGGGAATGGCGAAATGGGGGGTCGCGGCACAAAAAATTTTGGTTGATCAAGCCAAAGGTATTGCCGTAATCCCGGTGGACAAGACCAAGTCTTGGTTCTGGGCCCTGGGTGAGGTAGCGGTAGACTGGTGGGATCTCCCCCATCATGTGCCCATTTTTTCTGATGCTGAAGGATGGAAGTACCCACAGCAAAAGGGTGTGGCCACCCGTGTGGTGTTGTTCGATGCGTTTGGGAATGAGCAAGGGGATGACAAGCCGACTGAGGCGTGGGATGATGTCCAGCCGGGCAAGCAGCCTGGCGGGGGGGGGGGGGGGTACCAGTCACGGGTGAAAGTGAAGCGGCTGCATACCCGACATCCTGACTGTCCCCGTTATCATGCGGTTGAGACACGCTCAATCCGAGGTGCTGTTGAAGCGGACCAACTGGATGAGCGTTGCCAGCATTATAGGGAGTTGCTAGAAAAAGAGTTTGCTGATGTTTTCTCATTCCCAAATGTAACGGACGTTCCTGATGACCTCAGGGGCCCACACTCCATGCATCGGATTAAGCTGAAGGAGGGAAGTAAGCCCCAGAAGTGTAGTCCCATTAGGCTGGCGGGGCTCACGGAGGCTGCGTTTCGCTCCCTGATTCATAAGTTTGAGTCCAGAGGTATGCTGAAAACCTCTGAGTCAGAATGGGGTGCGCGGGCATTTATAGTCCCCAAACCGGGCGTCAACAAATGGCGCCTGGTTATTGACTATAGATACCTGAACACCTGCATCTCTGACGATGCACACCCCCTGCCCGTGATTGAGGACATGGTGGTGCGACAGAGTGGAAATGCACTGTGGTCCGTCTTCGACTTAGAAGACGGATTTCATCCGATGCATCTCCACCCTGACAGTCAGCCGCTGACGGCCTTTGTCGCACCGTGGGGATTGTATGAGTGGACGGTATTGCCGATGGGCCTGAAAACGGCCCCATCGGCATACCAGAGGTTGGTGAGTTGGTGTCTCCGGGATTTTACTCGGGGGTATGGCACTGAGCCGTACATTGATGATGTGTGTCATGGAACCGCGGATAAAGATAATCCGGATCCGGTGGACTTGGATGCCCCATTAAGTGATAGGTGTTTGCGGGAGCATTTTTCTCAATTGCGGGAATTTTTTATGCTCATGCGAAGGTATCGTCTCACCATTAAACCGGGTAAGTTTGTTTTATTCGCTACCCAGGTGACGTTTTGTGGTCATGTGCTCATGAGGGGGCGGAGGGCACCGGATCCGGAGAAGACAGCTGCGGTGATGTGCTGGGATTGGCGCGCAATTATGACACCCACGCACATGAAGGCGTTCCTAGGGTTTACTAAGTGGTACTCCCTCTATGTGCGTGGTTATGCTAAGTTAGCGGCGCCACTGATGGAGTCATTGAAGGGCCTTGATGTGACAAAGAAGCAACGAAAGGAGAGTAAGGCTTCGCGTAAAAACCGGTCCACATCAGGCCCAGATGTGACCCCCCAGGAAGCTGCCAAATCCCGTAATGAGATTTTTTGGACTGAAGAGATGAAGCGATGTTTTGAGGAGCTGAAAATCCGTTTTCGGGATGGGGCAGTTTTACATCAGCCTGACATGAATGCACCCTTTTACTTGCGGTGTACCTCGTCCACCTACGCGGTGGGTGGTGTGATCGAGCAAATGGGGTCTGCAGGTAGTCTGCGGCCTGTGGCTTTCTTTTCTAGGAAGCTGCAGGGAAAAGAGGGGTATGGTCAGCGGGGCTGGTCCATACGGGAAAAGGAGACGTACACCATTGTGGCTACGTTATACAAGTTTCGCAGTTGGTGGCGTAATTCCCCCATCAAGGTTCAGGTGCTCACTGATCACGAGTCGCTCCAGTGGCACACTGAGCAGTTAGATATAATGGCTGGCCCCATTGGTAGGCGTGGCCGTTGGCATCAGTTTTTATCCACCTTTGACACAGAAGTCATTTATGTCAAAGGTGAGGATCAGCAGGTGGGTGATATTTTGTCACGTTGGAGTTACCCTGCGCATCAGGCGGCACCTGATGTCAGCATACATGGGTGTGACACTGATGTTTTGGGTTGGGAGCAGGATGAACAGGAGGTGAAGGCCTGGGCTGATTCTGAGTTGCAGTTCTCTCGGCGGGTGCGGCGTTGGGTGCGGGCAATAGGCGGAACGCCCTCCTGTAGGTCCCGGCCTGTTAAACGCCGCCTCCGGGCCTTACAGACTGGTCTGAAAAATCAGTGCTGGAGTCCCAGCTCGTTTGCTTCTGCTACTGTGCATTCTCCTGATGCCTTGCTGCTTGCTGATTTTCCTGTTGCTTCTCTCAGGAGTGGTAGAGCGCGTCCTAAGGCTGTCCCGAAATTGGCAGCTGATGTACAAGTGCTGTTCGATGACTGGACAGACTCCTATTTGGCTGATCCAGATTTGGCAGGTAAGTTCGCTGCACTCAGTTCAGACATTTCATTCTGGCGGGATTACCTGCCGCAGCATGTGATTTTTGGCAACAAGCTGCGCTGTGCAGGAAAAATTTTAGTACCTGCAGCCCTCGTGCCGCGGGTGATTGCTGACTTACATAGTTGCGTGCATGGGGGCATAGAAAAGACATATCAGTTGGTGCGATGGCGTTTTTCTGTGGCCAGTTTGAAGCTTGATGATCTGTATGCCGCTGTTAAGACTCACTGTGATGCCTGTCATGTCTGTCAGCAGTCCAAGCCACGTGTAGGGGTTCACCCAGACTCCTTGCACTATTATCCGATCCCGGATGAGCCTTTCAGTAGCTTGGCGCTTGATTTTCTGGATTTGAAGTCTGTTGATGTCAACAGTGTACAATATGACTGTTGTATGGTTGTTGTTTGTCGCCTCACAGGCTATGTGTTGGCGATCCCCTGTGCCAAGGCTGGCCTTGATAGTAGGCAGGCTGCTGAACTTTTCCTTCGCCATTGCGTGTTTTTTATGGGTCTGCCTCAGGAATTTCTGTGTGATAATGCTTCTATCCTTAATTCTGATTTCCTCACCACGTTGGCGCAGTTGTCGGGGATAGAAAAATATCACAGTGTTATATACAGGCATAACAGCAATGGTAGGGCGGAGTCAGCGGTACAGGGGGTCATGATGGCGCTTCGTAAGTATTTGTGTCAGCGTGGGGGCGATTGGTATCATGCATTGCCTGTTGCGGTGTGGGGCCTCAACGATCTGCCCGGGATCGTGGCCCCGTATTCTCCACACCGCTTGGTGTTTGGGAGGGACCGCCCTGGCTTTGGGGACTGTCCTCCGTATGTGTCGGAGGAGAGCAGCGAGGAAGCCCTGGATTTTTTTTCATGTCTGGCAGATGAGCGTCGGCGCGTGAAAAGCAAGCTGGAGTCCCTGCATGCGGTTGTGGCCAAGCGATTCTTGTCCTCCATTTCTCCGCTGAGCTTTGAAGAGGGTGATAGAGTTTGGTTGAGGGATATGCCTAAGGCAGAGCAAAAAAATTTTGATAAGCTGAAGCGGGTTTGGCAGGGTCCCTTTGAGATCTTGAAATGGGAGGGGGGTAATCGCTACCTGGTGGACACGCCGCAGGGTCCCCGTGTGTATAGTATTGATCGTTTGAAACCATATCGTCCCGCGCTGAGTGGCGTGAAAGTGCCCCTGTATTATCACGCTGACATAGTGGCGCCGCCGGATGATGATGGATGGGTTGTTCAGGAAATCTTAGGCCATGAGCGGCGTCCTGACCCCAAGCGCCGTGGTAAGAAGCGGCTGTTCTGGCGAGTGCACTGGAAGGGTGCCGACCAGCCCGCTTGGGAGCCCGCTTCTCAGTTTGTCCATCATGTGACTGACAAGTGGTTACAGTACAACCGTCGTCACAATATTCAGGTGGATTGGTCAGATGTATCGTGATTTCTGTGCTTGTTCTCAGTCCACAGTGCAGATTCGAGTACACCCATTGCTGTGGGTGCTCCATGACCCGGCATGTTTACACCTACTTTCAGAGTACAGAGGGCAGTGCGCCACTGTCATGCCCCGGGATGGGGTTCAGGGGCAGTTAGCGGCTGCGTTTGTGCTGTGTGGCTTCTGTGACCCACCCCCCCCCCTCTCTACTTGTCTGTTTCTTTGTTTGCGTATTGTCTTCTCTCTGCCTGCCTATTGTCATCTCTTTCACGCTCTGTGTCTCAGATCTTCACAAGTCAGGGCCATTATGGCGAGAATCAAGAGCCAGAGTGAGCTAGGATGTGATTTAATTAATTTCTGCTACAGTGACCGTCTGTGACAGTCTGCAGTACTTTTTTTCACGTCTGCCGGCCTCAGGGCGCTGTTGGCCCTTTACTGGGGCCACTGCCTCTCAATATTCATCAGGCTGTCATCCACTGATGCTCAGCCTTGGTGGGGGGTGTGATCGGCA
Organism: Eutreptiella sp. 'Long Island Sound 2002'; assembly: GCA_964036045.1. Classification (NCBI taxonomy): domain Eukaryota; phylum Euglenozoa; class Euglenophyceae; order Eutreptiales; family Eutreptiaceae; genus Eutreptiella; species Eutreptiella sp. 'Long Island Sound 2002'. The sequence goes on from OZ038391.1 coordinate 14,822,059, forward strand.
TGGCTAGGGTGTGCTCCTGCCCTTGGCAAAGCTGGCGGGGCAGCGCGGATCGGCTGAGTAGTTCAGACGCGTGCGCGGTCTTTCAGAATTTCCTTACGGTGTTGTTTATGATACGAATTTCAGAATTGATTGACAGATGTCGATGTTTGTGTCGGATACATGAATTTTGCGCTTATGAGAGCTTCAGTCTTCAGTATGAATCAGCATTTCACAATGTTTTCCCGTTTAGGGGCTTTGCCATGATTATTCATGTTTCATCGACTCGGACGGGGTTTTGAGGATCGCGTGGATTTCACATTCTGATTTTCGTGCATTTGTATTCCGTGCCTTCGTCGATTGGAGAATTGGTGTTTTTCAAGTAGAGCAAGAGCTTAAAAGATTCATTTAGCGGGTTTTATACGTCAACAATCACAATGATGGAAGGACTCGAAAGCGGATTCATTGAATGAAACAATTCGACCGAAAGCCCCAGGATGGAACTTGATGGACTCACTAAGAGGCTCATTTGGTGAGTAACTAGGGTTCTTGAAGGCAAAGCCCAAATCAACAAATGTTTGTTCTAGGACTTGGTAGTGTTTGTCAACGTTCTTTGAAGTAGTCCATCGTTCACGATCTACCTCTAAAGGCTTTGCTGGTACGGTACCAAGCCTCTCATGGTACCTACGTAGCCAGTTGTCATACCAACTGACGCGAACTTCACCGTGCCTGAACAAGGAAACCAACTTAGTTCATGGAATCAAGTTATTACAATAAGCTATCAATTCTTCTTTAAATATTGGAAAATTTAAACTTCGCAATGCAATACAAGAGTCGACAAGTTTGCAATCGACATCGGGGGCAACGAAAGTTGCCTTTCCTCTCTTGTTGGGGGGGGGGGCACTCTCATCTTCGGCGGCCTTGGCACAAGTAGTGTGTGACAAAGTTATGCCAAATTGAAAGTACAGCTCGGAAGCAGTTGGACGAGAACTTAGCTTCCCTTTACTTTCTTGTTGACCCGCCCATTGGTAGGCTTGGACATAAAGGTCCCAAGGATCAACCTTAACATCTTCTTGACGTGAAGGAGTTGACTTTTCAGGTTGGGAAGCATTCACCTCCATTTCAATGCAGACTTTTTCTTCCTTCAGCTTTTTCAAGTAGTAGGCAATATGATTCTTAGGGGTAACCCACTTCTTTTCGGCTTGTGTCGGACCTTTGAGAACTCCATCGAGGATGTCCCATGCACCTCGCAAGGCACGATCTTTTTGGGAAAGAGTAGCAATTAACTTCTCATGTTCCGTGACCACAAGGCATTTCCGAGAAGATCTCCTCATAATGCTGAGAAGTTTGACGGAAAAGGAGAAAAATCTGTTGTTCAAATATTGGACTATAAAGAGGCACTTTGGCTCCAATTGACCTAGGCATCTATTTAATGCGGATTGTAATGCCAATGTAGCAGAAAAGCTAGGAATCCAAAAACGTGGCATTGGCATGAAGAAATGTCCAAAATTTGAATAGCAATTTTGGGAGTTTTCAAGATATGGGCCAAAATGCCCCAACCCCCAGGGCAAGAATTCTGGTACAGTGCATTGTGACAGAAAATCTGATGATCCCAGCTATAACACAGCTCACAAGCTATAGATGGGTCCCAAAAAAGCCACATTTCATGGTTTCCTGTTGAAGATATTCCCCAGCCAAAGAGCACCGCGCGTAAGCATTATTACGGGAATGGCTATGCAGGACTACGGCTTAGGACTACGCGTAGGACTAAAGGATCTGCCCACATCTGGCGCCTTCGCTTGAATTAACTGAAACACGCAAAAAAATGGAATTGATTTTCTGATTTAATTGATTGCTGGGGCTGAACAGCGTATTTTTATAAATGCTAGCATCAAGCGCATCTGTTCTACTATTTTTCAGACACAGATGTCAGACACATCATCTGAGCTCAACTACAGTCCCCTTCCCTTGTCCCCGGCACCATCGGAGGTCCTCGAAAAAGACCCATATGAAGTGTGCTCCGATGAGGAAGATAATGATGATGAAGATGACAGCATGAAGTTTCCGGAGATGGCTGCCACTTGAAAGCCGGTTGTGCATGCGTTTGCCGGCTCTAGTCACCAAGAAGTTTGTGACCGCATGGAGGATTGGGCGGATGAGAATGGCTATATTCTCAGTCGTCGTGGCGATAAAAAAAAAGGCCAAGCATATTTTTATTGCCACAAAGTAGGCCGCCAAAAACAGCACAATCGTAACGCAGCCCCATCCGGGGTCCTTCCCGAGGATAGTAGGACGGTGCCAACATATGCACCGGAGTCAAAGGAGGATTGTTGTCCCTTCAATGTGTACATTTCTCGCCGGAAGGATGGCATGCGCGAGGTGTGGCCCGTGAGTCCCAAAAGACTCCGCCTAGACCATAACCATCCACCGCAAACGGCCAAGCAAAAAAAATTCCTTGGTCCGGTGGATTTGTCCCTTGAGGATGCCGATTTAATCATGAACTTGGGACAAGCCTTCATGGCCCCCCGCAACGTGGTACATTTCATGCGGAACCGCGGAGTCGAGATCACCGCAAAACAGGTGCAAAACATTTATGATCACAAAGGGTACTCCTCAGCGCTGGATGCCCATGAGTTGGTCAACCGCCTTGAGGAAAAGGGCAAACATGGGTGGTACACCCATGTGGTGAAGGATGACATTGGGAAACTATCCCATGTCTTCTGGATGAGCGTCGAGCAAATTGCTATTGCCCGGCGCTTCGAATATATGATCCTCCACGACAATATCTATCAAAGCAATAGGTATAACCTGAACATTGGCCTCTTCGTGGGGGTCAACAACTATGGGCAGTCAGTGCTCATGGGCCAAGCCATTGTCGTGGGCGAAAAAACTCGCGACTTTGAGTACCAGTTTACCCACTGGTTGGCGGCCATGGGCATCGCGCCGGTGGTCATGTTCACGGATGCATGTGTGAAGGCTTCCGGGGCCGTTGCCACCGTTTTCCCCAATGCCAAGCACTTCTGGTGTTACTGGCACATTGCCAAGAACGTGGCCAAGAACCTGAAAGGCATTCTTGGCCACGACACTTTCACTAAATTGGTCCGCCTCATGGCCCGTGCACACCGCCGAGTCTCCATTGTTGTCTTTGAGCACATGTGGAATGTTGAAATTCTTGGGGACCCAATCTTTTCAAGTGGACATACATATTTGAGTGCTACGTGGGGGGGGGGACAAGGTGCGACGCTGGGCACGTTGTTTTCAGGTGGGTGTGTTCACACGTGGGATTGTGTCCACACAACGGGTGGAGGGCATCCATAGGTGGGCAAAGGAGGGCCGCCTAACCAAGCGGAAAAAGTTGAACGACGTTTTTGACGCACTCATGGTCATTGTGGGGGGGCTGATTTTGAAATGGCAGCGTCTGGACACACGTGTGACAACGGGCTCCTTTCGCTCCCGGCATGAGACGGCCGAGCAAATTTTTCCAATGCCGTATGAGGCAATGAAGGACCGGCTGACCACATGGGGAAGGGATGAGGCAGCCCATCAAATGCTCCTTTCCTTTGGGTACGACGTGAAGAGGCTGCCGGACCACGCATACGAGGCTCTGGCCCCTCCCGCCGTTGACAAATGTCCTGACCCCACAAGGGGGGTGGAGGATCTTTTGGAGTACGATCTCCGCCCCAGAATGGTGACCCCCGCGCCTAATGCAGCCATCTTTGAAGTTTCCAGACAAGGAACCAATGTAGCTCACTATGTTCAACTCTCGGGGCCGGTCCGGACCTCCGTTGGATCTACCACCTACACCTTGTACCGTGACCTGGTGTGCACTTGTGCATTTCCTACCATGCTTGGGATGCCCTGTAGGCATTTTTGGCGGGTATTGCGGGACGACGCATTCGCCGCTTTCCACTTGGGCCTTGTGCATTCCCAATATTTCTTGGAGGACCCTCCCATGCATGAGGAGTTGGACCTTATGTCCGGGAACGTGGTTGGGAAGCTTTACCACAACCATGAGCGTGTCGGTCCTTGTCCCGTGGAGGCACCGAGTGTGGAAGGCATCGTTCCCGAGGGGGAGGGTGAGGCGGCACTACTGGTGCGCCAAGGGGAGGTCCAAAGAATAAGAAACCGGTTGCAATTGAGTGCCTTGGCTAGGGAGTTTGTGGATGTGGCGATTGTTTCGCAAGAACGCTTTGAAGATGCTAGATTTACTTTGCGGACGTGGATTGACACGCAAAGGAAACCATTGGGTGACCTTAAAGCGGACAATCCAGCAAAGCCACCCACCAAAGCACAAAAACGAAAGGCATCGGAGATGGCTACCGGCGGAAAGAAGAAAAAGAAAAACACCGCGGAGCCCGACGTCCCACCCCCCTCCCTACCCCCACCACAAGTGTACGTCACCCCCCCGTTTGTACCCCCCTTCGTCCCCGCTTACCCCCCAGTGCCTTTTGCTAACCAACCGATTCATGAAGAGGGGAGTGATGATGTAGTTATGCTTCGCAGGGTGCCCCCCCCTTCCCCATTCACACCCTCCCTTCCGGTTCCACCACCCTCCGGTATTGCCCGTTTGTCTCAGGGTGTGCACTCCTCCCAAGCTACGTCTAGCACCCAATCATTGCAACCCCCAACCCTCGCCTTCTCTCAAGCCACCCCATGTAGTCAAATTCCCATCCCGCATCCATACTTATACACACAAGGCTCACAAGTCCCATTGTCCATGAGCATGCAACGTTGGCCCAACCTCGGGTTTGTGCCAACAACGGATGCCGCATACTTTCCCTTGGATCAAATTCTGCACCCTGCACCACCGGCGCCCAAGAAAGGGGGCGGTAAAGGCAAGGACAAGGGCAGAGCCAAGGCAAAGAAGTAATGGAATGCAATCTGAGTGACGTCGTGCGAAGACAAGGGGCGCGCTTCCTCGGTTCGTCGTGTCCTTGGCACGTGGTGCAACGGGGTCATGCATGGGATTAGAGGGCACGTGGGGGCCCGTACTGCACCCATCCCCCCCCTGAATTGGATGAAACATGGCCCTGCTTGGGGGCGGCGCACTCCCACCGTGCGTCTTCCCCTTGGCACGTGGGTCTTTGGGATCATGCATGGGGTTAGAGGGCACATGGGGGCCCGTACTGCACCCCTCCCCCCCTAGAATGGATTGAATATGGCCCCGCTTGGGGGCCCATGACAAGGGGCGCGCTCCCTCGGTTCGTCGTGTCCTTGGCACGTGGTGCAACGGGGTCATGCAGGGGGTTAGAGGGCACATGGGGGCCCGTACTGCACCCCTCCCCCCCCTGGAATGGATTGAATATGGCCCCGCTTGGGGGCCCATGACAAGGGGCGCGCTCCCTCGGTTCGTCGTGTCCTTGGCACGTGGTGCAACGGGGTCATGCAGGGGGTTAGAGGGCACATGGGGGCCCGTATTGCACCCCTCCCCCCCCTGGAATGGATTGAATATGGCCCCGCTTGGGGGCCCATGACAAGGGGCGCGCTCCCTCGGTTCGTCGTGTCCTTGGCACCTGGGTCGTTGGGGTCATGCAGGGGGTTAGAGGGCACATGGGGGCCCGTATTGCACCCCTCCCCCCCTAGAATGGATTGAATATGGCCGCGCTTGGGGGCCCATGACAAGGGGCGCGCTCCCTCGGTTCGTCGTGTCCTTGGCACGTGGTGCAACGGGGTCATGCAGGGGGTTAGAGGGCACATGGGGGCCCGTACTGCACCCCTCCCCCCCTAGAATGGATTGAATATGGCCCCGCTTGGGGGCCCATGACAAGGGGCGCGCTCCCTCGGTTCGTCGTGTCCTTGGCACGTGGTGCAACGGGGTCATGCAGGGGGTTAGAGGGCACATGGGGGCCCGTACTGCACCCCTCCCCCCCCCGGAATGGATTGAATATGGCCCCGCTTGGGGGCCCATGACAAGGGGCGCGCTCCCTCGGTTCGTCGTGTCCTTGGCACGTGGTGCAACGGGGTCATGCAGGGGGTTAGAGGGCACATGGGGGCCCGTACTGCACCCCTCCCCCCCCTGGAATGGATTGAATATGGCCCCGCTTGGGGGCCCATGACAAGGGGCGCGCTCCCTCGGTTCGTCGTGTCCTTGGCACGTGGTGCAACGGGGTCATGCAGGGGGTTAGAGGGCACATGGGGGCCCGTATTGCACCCCTCCCCCCCCTGGAATGGATTGAATATGGCCCCGCTTGGGGGCCCATGACAAGGGGCGCGCTCCCTCGGTTCGTCGTGTCCTTGGCACGTGGTGCAACGGGGTCATGCAGGGGGTTAGAGGGCACATGGGGGCCCGTACTGCACCCCTCCCCCCCCTGAATTGGATGAAACATGGCCCCGCTTGGGGGCCCATGACAAGGGGCGCGCTCCCACCGTGCGTCTTCCCCTTGGCACGTGGGTCGTTGGGGTCAAGCATGGGGTTAGAGGGCACATGGGGGCCCGTATTGCACCCCTCCCCCCCCTGGAATGGATTGAATATGGCCCCGCTCGGGAGCCCACCACAAGGGGCACGTGGCAGCCATTCCCCTTATCCCACCGTCAACTTCCTCTTCTTACCGACGCGTGCCTTTGGTTGCTTGTGTGCAACCCCCTTACGCCCCTCGCCCCCCGACACCCATTGGGCCAACCACACCCTTTGTTGCACCCTGCCGGTGCGCATGGCCTCCGTCCCAACCTTCTCCCACCTCCCCTCGGACACGAACTTTTGGATTTCTCCAAAACGCCCCCCCCAAGAGTAGGGCACAACGCACCCAAACGGCACGCGCAACGACTCCTCACCCGCAAGCGCCAACGCAAGGTACCCCACCCAAGACAATGGCACGAGGGGAGGCTCATCCGTCCGGGCCTCCACCATGGCCGTCACCTCGTCGCACACGGCGCCCAGCTTGCCGGAGGGCCGCTGGCCCGGCCTACGCGCCATGTCCCCCCCCCATGCAGCCAACATGGCAACATCCCCCCACATCTCGGCAACGGTCGTGAACTCTACGCCCGCGCCGACTCCGGGGAGGTCCTCAAGGGGGACGTAATGTCCTCCCTTGATCCAATGCGCCATAATGCGTGCCAAAAGCAACGCACATCGCGCAACCTCCCTATTCATGTTCCTCCGCACTGAAAACTTTGTCTCCCGCTTAGGCGGGGACACCCAAAAGTGGACCGGGCCAGAATGGGGAGGAGTAAATTGCCTACAGAACCTGTGCCTTCTTGAACTCATAACACGGAGGAGAAATTCAGATGGCTACAAACCCCTTGCCTTTGTGGTCCCCCACATGGGATACCAACCCTTTCTACGCCACCCAATTGAAAGGCACGTCATAGTAGCATCATTTATATTGTTTGGACCTCGGTAGAAAGCTCCTTTATTGTAAATTGCAAAAACACAAACAAGGCCAATATAATGCAGCGGCAAATAACACAATGCCCACCCTCTACAGAATACCCAGTGAATTCTGCGGTCAAATGGGACAAAGGGGGGCACGGCCACTGCAAGACAATTCAGCACCAGAGACGTAACCGAGTGTTTCCTATCCATGACGTTCCCCGCTACAGTTGGAGGGGGTCTTTCGTGTGTAGGGAAGGCGGAGTGGGGTGTATGACGTGACGTGACTACCTTTTGGCTTCGAGCTCTGATGCCCCATACATCACAAGCTCAAAAGCCATTTAACAGCAGCTGTGGAGGTAACCCTCTGTCATCCCATCCTTCACAAAACCCACTTCACTAAATGTAAGCCACCACTTGCACGTGGACCATATTCTATCAATTCAATGTTACAAGGAGTGGCCTACCCCTTGTGTTTACTAGGTTATTGCGCTCTTGATTGCAACTGGTTTTGGGACTTCCACTTCCTCCATCCCACAACCGTCTCGTGCCACGTGGGATGTGGTTGCGTAAAGTGATCGTTGTCCATGATTCGACTATCCGCATTGACACCTTGTTGGTGGTTAAGGTTGTGACATCTTTGGTCAAAGTGTGGCAACAACCCTCCAAAGCCTCAGTGGCCTAGCTCCTTGAGACTTTAGTGCCCTTACAACCGAGGAATCAATATAGGTGCATCACCCCTGCCTTCTCGGAGTCCCCAAGGTGGGGAGGAGTCAACATGGCTACATAACCCCTGCCTTCTCGGGGTCCCCACAATGGGGAGGAATCAACATGGCTATATAATCGCTACCTTCTCGGGGTCCCCATGGTGGGGAGAGATCAATACGACAACCCAAACCCTACCTTCCGGGGTCCCGATGGTGGGGACAAATCAATATGGCTACATAACCCACGCAATCGATATGGATTACGGCGGGCCAAACTTGGCCTCAAACGATGCAGGGTGCGCTAACGCTCCCTCCGAAGTCTCGTTGTTTTGGGAAGCAACCAAAGAGGCAACACCGCGGTAAAAGCAAAGTGCCTACGTGACCCCTACCTCCTCAAAGTCCCCACAGGGGATAGGAGCCAAGGTGGCTAGATAACCCATGCCTGCTCGGGGTCCATACATGGGGCAAGAATCAAAGTGCCTACATAGCCCCTACCGTCTCGGGATGCTTGGAACGGGGAGGAGTCAAAATCATCGCTACCTTTAAGGGGAGCCACGGGGTGGAGAAATCAAACTACCTACATTCGTCATTGCTTTCTTGGATTCACAACGTTGTTAGCGGAAAAGAAAGTGGCGACACAACACGCGGCCCTTATCAGGGGCCCCAAGGCATGGAGAAATCAAGCTGCCATCATGTCCCTTGCCATGCTTGGTACCAACATAGTACGCACACAACCTGTGCCCTCTTAACCCCCACAATGGGGAGCAGTAAATTGCCTACAGAACCTGTGCCTTCTTGAACTCATAACACGGAGGAGAAATTAAGATGGCTACAAACCCCTTGCCTTTGTGGTCCCCCACATGGGATACCAACCCTTTCTACGCCACCCTATTGAAAGGCACGCCATAGTAGATTCATTTATATTGTTTGGACCTCGGTAGAAAGCTCCTTTATGGTAAATTGCAAAAACACAAACAAGGCCAATATTGCCGCGGCAAATAACACAATGCCCACCCTCTACAGATTGCCCAGTGAATTCTGAGGTCAAATGGGACAAAGGGGGGCACGGCCACTGCAAGACAATTCAGCACCAGAGACGTGACCGAGTGTTTCCTATCCATGACGTTCCCCGCTAGAGGTGGAGGGGGTCTTTCGTGTGTAGGGAAGGCGGAGTGGGGTGTATGACGTGAGGTCACTACCTTTTGGCTTCGAGCTCTGCTGCCCCATACATCACAAGCTCAAAAGCCATTTAAAGGCAGCTGTGGAGGTAACCCTCTGTCATCCCATCCTTCACAAAACCCACTTCACTACATGTAAGCCACCACTTGCACGTGGACCATATTCTATCAATTCAATGTTACAAGGAGTGGCCTACCCCTTGTGTTTACTAGGTTATTGCGCTCTTGATTGCAACTGGTTTTGGAACTTCCACTACCTCCATCCCACAGCCGTCTCGTGGCACCTGGGATGTGGTTGCGTAAAGTGATCGTTGTCCATGACTTGACTATCCGCATTGACACCTTGTTGGTGGCTAAGCTTGTGACATCTTTGGTCAATGTGTGGCAACAACCCTCCAAAGCCTCAGTGGCCTAGCTCCTTGAGACTTTAGTGCCCTTACAACCGAGGAATCAATATAGGTGCATCACCCCTGCCTTCTCGGAGTCCCCAAGGTGGGGAGGAGTCAACATGGCTACATAACCCCTGCCTTCTCGGGGTCCCCACAGTGGGGAGGAATCAACATGGCTATATAATTGCTACCTTCTCGGGGTCCCCATGGTGGGGAGAGATCAATACGACAACCCAAACCCTACCTTCCGGGGTCCCGATGGTGGGGACAAATCAATATGGCTACATAACCCACGCAATTGATATGGATTACGGCGGGCCAAAATTGGCCTCAAACGATGCAGGGTGCGCTAACGCTCCCTCCGAAGTCACGTTGTTTTGGGAAGCAACCAAAGAGGCTAGATGACCCGTGCCTTCCCAAGCTCGTAACACCGCGGTGGACGCAAAGTGGCTACATGACCCCTACCTCCTCAAGGTTCCAACAGGGTGTAGCAGCCAAAGTGGCTACATAACCCGTGCCTTCTCGGGGTCCATACATGGGGCAGGAATCAACGTGCCTACATAGCCCCTACCCTCTCGGGATGCTTGGAGCGGGGAGGAATCAAAATAATCGCTACCTTTAAGGGGCACCCACGGGGTGGAGAAATCAAACTACCTACATTCGTCATTGCTTTCTTGGATTCACAACTTTGTGAGGGGAATGAAAGTGGCAACACAACACACGGCCCTTTTCAGGGGCCCCAAGGCATGGAGAAATCAAGCTGCCATCATGTCCCTTGCCATGCTTGGTCCCAACATAGTAGGCGCACAACCTGTGCCTTCTTAACCCCAAGAATGGGGAGCAGTAAATTGCCTACAAAACCCCTGCCTTCTTGAACTCCTACCACGGAGGAGAAATTAATATGGCTACAAACCCCTTGCCTTTGTGGTCCCGCACATGGGATACCAACCCTTTCTAGGCCACCCTATTGAAAGGCACGTCATAGTAGCATCAGCTATATTGTTTGGACCTCAGTAGGAAACTCCTTTATTGTAAATTGCAAAAACACAAACAAGGCTAATATTGCCGCGGCAGATAACACAATGCCCACCCTCTACAGATTGCCCAGTGAATCCTGAGGTCAAATGGGACAAAGGGGGGCACGGCTAGTGCAAGACAATTCAGCACCAGAGACGTAACCGAGTGTTTCCTATCCATGACGTTCCCGCTAGAGGTGGAGGAGGTCTTTCGTGTGTAGGGAAGGCGGAGGGGGATGTATGACGTGAGGTCACTACCTTTTGGCTTCGAGCCCCCCCATGAATCACAAGCTCAAAAGCCATGTAACGGCAGCTGTGGAGGTAGCCCTCTTTCGTCCCCTGCTTCAGAAAACCCACTTCACTAAATGTAAGCCACCACTTGCACGTGGACCATATTCTATCAGTTCAATGTTACAAGGAGTGGCCTACCCCTTGTGTTTACTAGGTTATTGCGCTCTTGATTGCAACTAGTTTCGGAACTTCTACTACCTCCATCCCACAGCCGTCTCGTGGCACGTGGGATGTGGTTGCGTAAAGTGATCGTTGTCCATGATTTGACTATCCGCATTGACACCTTGTGGGTGGTTAAGGTTGTGACATCTTTAGTCAATGTGTGGCAGCAGCCCTCCAAAGCCTAAGTGGCCTAGCACCTTGAGACTTTAGTGCCCTTACAACCGAGGAATCAATATGGTGCAGGTGTGCAGGTGCCAGTGCGACTAGTCAGAAGGCGCGAGTGCGATGTGATGTAAATTAGCGCAGATCATGAGAGTAAATAAAGGTCTGAGTGTCTGTTGTATTTTTCGGCATTCTTGTATTGTGTAAATATTTTTGTTTGCACAGGCATGCTTTTTGATCGTTGATCATCAGTGACTTGTCTTCTGCATCGCCTGTGCCATCCGCCTACAATCAAAAAGCTACCGAAGCAGTCAGAATTCCGAAAAATTCAAGCTCCTGGTGATATTAACAACGCATCAAGGTATAGCCGAAATCTGCGCGGGTTGGTGAATGGCGACTGCAGAAGAAGTATCGTGTTCCTGTGAGCACTGTAGTAATGTAGTGCGGGTTGCGGCGAAGTACGGGGACAACTACTATGTCAAGAACGAACGGCAGTGTCGCCGTGATGAGTATCAACGACAAGTCTGGAGAGTTTGTTAATCCTTCTCCGCACCAGTTTTGTGTAGTGTGGAGCAAGCGTTGCAGGCTGAACGTGATCGCGCAGTGCAGGAGTGTGAGACGGCGCTCGTTTGTGCGGTGCGAGACCTACCAGCTGGGGTTGTCACTGAGGCTTGTGTGCGCACAGTGACGAGCGTTCGCAGTGTGGAACAAGAACATGTTGATGGCGATGCGGGCCTATTTAGTCAGTTACGGCAATACTGCGAGAGTGAGCCAGTGCAGGGCCGTGTGGCACTTTTGGCCTGTGCTGGTACTTTTGGAGAGGATGTATGCGATGCTTCCAGTGAAAGTGGCGGCCAGACAAGGCGGACCCCTGTGGAGGACATTGGTATGTAACTGGGCGGTTGAAGGACATGTCGGATATTTTGCAATTGTGCCGTGGCTTTGAGCTGGATCATCAAGTGGAGTCGTTGAGAGTAGTGGCGGAGCAAGCAGGTGGTCAGGACAGTGAAAAAGCGGTGGAGTCTGGGTCAAGTCAACCGCGGAGGCGAGGAACAAGGGCAGGACGTGGAAAGCAAAAACGTAAGGCGTGAACCTTTCTGAGGTAGAATATCTTTGTAGGAGTTTGGTTTGTAGTCGGTGGGGGCTGCTGAGAGCGCCGCCGCTGGCGACTTGTAATTTGTGAGGGCTGCTTAGAGCGCCGTCGCTGGTTGTTTGTGTGCAAGGGCTTGCTTTGAGCGCCATTGCCGGTTTGCGTTATTGTAAAAGAGGTTTTTCTCACGTTACGGTTTGTTCTTTCTTTCAGCCCTTCAAGTTTCAGGCTGGTTGACTTTCTTCAAGTTGATGGTTTCTGAGAAGAGCGAAGCTTCCTGGATGCCAGATACGCGACGTGGGTTCCGAGCCTAAAGACTAGAACGGCGCACGCCAGATTTATGGTGTGTGCCTGCTTCCTTTGTTCCTTCGCTTCCCGTGATACTTTTTGCAGTGTAGCTTTTGTTGCAGCGAGCTGTTTTTTGCGCTACTGGGACTGCTATTTTTTTGTTTTCTAGGTTTGTATTTGGAGTTTGGAGTTTACCTGTTGAAGGAGAGTGCTGGATGAGCAGTGCACGCCTCGCTATTGGTGTGTCTGCTCTGTGTTGTTCTCTGTGTTGTTCGATGGACAGCAGTGTTGGTAGTTTCGCGATGTGTTCATGCATCTGAATCCAGATCTGAGTTGAATGTAAAAAACGACTTGTGTCCTGTTGTGTTCTACCAGCGCTTTGCAGATGTATTTCTTTTCATTGAGCCGTCTTCATGCTCAGGCTTGCCTTCATTTTCTGTCTTGTGGTTGTTTTGCTTTGTCTTTCGGTTGGCGCTTCTAGCATGATCTCGTGGAGCGACAATGTGCAAGCGAGTGTTAGGTAGTGTTGCGCGTTGCACGTGCGGTTGTAATGAGCTGTCGTGGACTATGTGTGGACGCGTCTTGTTTTGGTTGTGCGCGGCACTTACAGTGGCAGTGCGGCTGTCAGTATGTTTGCTGTGTTTGTTGTTTTTTGTCTCACAGGCAAATCAAGCAGTGGAGGCACTAATGAAGTGGAGGAAATATATAACAATGGTTCTCACTGTGCATACTTAAGTGGTTCAGCACTTGAAGTGGTGAGGACTGACAAACATTTTTTCGACTCCACTCTTTGCCATGCCCTGCATTGCCTTATTGTCTTGCTGTTTTTGGGTTTTTGTGTGGATTTTCATATTTGCTGTAAGAAAAGTTTTCTGGTTGTGGCAGTTTGGTTTCTTTTTAACTCAGGTCAGAAGCATTTGTGTGAACAAGTCTGAAGTATGCATATTTTTCAGTATAGAATTTTTTGTGTGTGCTCAGAGGAGTATAGGTTTTGTGCTGTTATTGTATTTTGCGATAGGCCAGCTGGTGCAGGCAGCCCAGCACTGTGGCCTTCCATTGATTCGATTTGTTGGCTCTGTGGCCGTATGACAGCCCATCAAGAGGTTTTCTTTTTTGCAATCTGTTTTTGGAGCAAGATATATGTTTTTTTTGCACGTGTCCCGGCATGACGCACTAGGTTGTTGGGTGCACAATGCCCAGGAGGGACAGCAGCAGGTGGCTGAGTGTAAACTACCCTGGGTAGACAGCACAGCAATATACCCACAGGAGTGGAGTGCTGTGTATGGGTTATTGTTTACCCTGGCAACAGCATATGAATGCATAAGCACGTGGTGCCATGTCACCGGTGCTCTGGTAGTGCAGTTTGTTCTGATTTTGTATTGTAAAGTTTTTTGATGGTGCTGAATGGCCGTAGCCATTGTTGATGGCCCTGACATTGCACCCCTAGGTCATTTTTCGGCCATGTGCACTGCCGTGCAATGGTCCTGGGAGGGGAGTGCAGGTGTGCAGGTGCCAGTGCGACTAGTCAGAAGGCGCGAGTGCGATGTGATGTAAATTAGCGCAGATCATGAGAGTAAATGAAGGTCTGAGTGTCTGTTGTATTTTTCGGCATGCTTGTATTGTGTAAATATTTCTGTTTGCACAGGCATGCTTTTTGATCGTTGATCATCAGTGACTTGTCTTCTGCATCGCCTGTGCCATCCGCCTACATATGGTTGCATCACCCCTACCTTCTCGGAGTCCCCAAGGTGGGGAGGAATCAACATGGCTACATAACCCCTGCCTTCTCGGGGTCCCCACAGTGGGGAGGAATCAACATGGCTATATCATTGCTACCTTCTCGGGGTCCCCATGGTGGGGAAAGATCAATGCGACCGCTCAAACCCTGCCTTCCGGGGTCCCATGGTGGGGAGAAATCAATATGGCTACATAACCCACGCACTTGATATGGATTACGGCGGGCCAAAATTGGCCTCAAACGATGCAGGGTGCGCTAACGCTCCGTCCGAAGTCCCGTTGTTTTGGGAAGCAACCAAAGAGGCTAGATGACCCGTGCCTTCCCAGGCTTCCAACACCGCGGTGGACGCAAAGCGGCTATGTGACCCCTACCTCCCCAAGGTCCCCACGAGGTGTAGCAGCCAAAGTGGCTACATAACCCGTGCCTTCTCGGGGTCCATACATGGGGCAAGAATCAAAGTGCCTACATAGCCCCTACCCTCTCGGGATGCTTGGAGCGGGGAGGAATCAAAATCCTCGCTACCTTTAAGGGGCACCCACGGGGTGGAGAAATCAAACTACCTACATTCGTCATTGCTTTCTTGGATTCACAACTTTGTGAGGGGAATGAAAGTGGCAACACAACACGCGGCCCTTTTCAGGGGCCCCAAGGCATGGAGAAATCAAGCTGCCATCATGTCCCTTGCCATGCTTGGTACCAACATAGTACCCGCACAACCTGTGCCTTCTTAACTCCTAGAATGGGGAGCAGTAAATTGCCTACAGAACCCCTGCCTTGTCGAACTCCTAACACGGAGGAGAAATTAAGATGGCTACAAACCCCTTGCCTTTGTGGTCCCCCACATGGGATGCGAACCCTTTCTAGGCCACCCTATTGAAAGGCACGTCATAGTGGCATCATTTATATTGTTTTGACCTCTGTGGAAAGCTCCTTTATTGTAAATTGCAAAAACACAAACAAGGCCAATATAATGCCGCGGCAAATAACACAATGCCCGACCTCTACAGATTGCCCAGTGAATGCTGAGGTCAAATGGGACAAAGAGGGCACGGCCACTGCAAGACAATTTAGCACCAGAGACGTGACCGGGCGTTTCCTATCCATGAGGTTCCCGCTACAGGTGGAGGGGGTCTTTCGTGTGTAGGCAAGGCGGAGGGGGGTGTATGAGGTGAGGTCACTACCTTTTGGCTTCGTGCTCTACCCCCCCCCCATACATCACAAGGTCAAAAGCCATTTCACAGCAGCTGTGGAGGTTCCCCGCTGTCATGCCCTCCTTGAAAAAACCCACTGCCCTAAATGTGAGGCACCACTTGCACGTGGACCATATTCTGTCAATTCAATGTTACAAGGAGTGGCCCACCCCTTGTGTTTACTGGGTTATTGCGCTCTTGATTGCAACTGGTTTTGGAACTTCCACTTCCTCCATCCCACAACCGTCTTGTGGCACATGGGATGTGGTTGCGTAAAGTGATCGTTGTCCATGAATTGACGATATGCATTGACACCTCGTTGGTGGCTAAGCTTGTGACATCTTTGGTCAATGTGTGGTAGCAGCCCTCCAAGGCCTCAGTGGCCTAGCACCTTGAAGCTTTAGTGCCCTTGCAACCGAGGAGTCAATATGGTTGCATCACCTCTGCCTTCTCAGAGTCCCCAAGGTGGGGAGGGGTCAACATGGCTATATAATCGCTACCTTCTCGGGGTCCCCATGGTGGGGAGAGATCAATATGACAACCCAAACCCTGCCTTCCGGGGTCCCGATGGTGGGGAGAAATCAATATGGCTACATAACCCACGCAATTGATATGGATTACGGCGGGCCAAAATTGGCCTCAAACAATGCAAGGCACGCTAACGCTCCCTCCGAAGTCTGTTTGTTTTGGGAAGCAACCAAAGAGGCTAGATGACCCGTGCCTACCCGGGCTCCTAACACCGCAGTGGAAGCAAAGTGGCTACATGACCCCTACCTCCTCAAGGTCCCCACAGGGGGTAGGAGCCAAAGTGGGCTACATAACCCGTGCCTTCTCGGGGTCCATACATGGGGCAAGAATCAAAGTGCCTACATAGCCCCTACCCGCTCGGGATGCTTGGAACGGGGAGGAATCAAAATCATCGCTACCTTTAAGGGGCACCCACAAGGTGGAGAAATCAAATCGGCTACATTTGTCATTGCTTTCTTGGATTCACGACGTTGTTAGGGGAATGAAAGTGGCAACACAACACACGCCCCTTTTCAGGGGCCCCAAGGCATGGAGAAATCAAGCTACCATGGTGTCCCTTGCCATGCTTGGTCCCAACATAGTAGGCGCACAACCTGTGCCTTCTTAACCCCCACAATGGGGAGCAGTAAATTGCCTACAGAACCCCTGCCTTCTTGAACTCCTACCACGGAGGAGAAATTAAGATGGCTACAAACCCTTTGCCTTTGTGGTCCCCCACAGGGGATACGAACCCTTTCTAGGCCACCCTATTGAAAGGCACGTCATAGTAGCATCATTTATATTGTTTGGACCTTAGTAGAAAGCTCCCTTATTGTAAATTGCAAAAACACAAACAAGGCCAATATTGCCGCGGCAAATAACACAATGCCCGACCTCTACAGATTGCCGTGTGAATGCTGAGGTCAAATGGGACAAAGGGGGGCACAGCTACTGCAAGACAATTCAGCACCAGCGACGTGACCGGGGATTTCCTATCCATGAGGTTACCGCTATAGGTGGAGGAGGTCTTTCGTGTGTAGGGAAGGCGGAGGGGGGTGTACGAGGTGAGGTCACTACCTTTTGGCTTCGAGCTCTGCCCCCCCACAAATCACAAGCTCAAAAGCCATTTAACAGTAGCTTTGGAGGTAGCCCTCTGTCATGCCCTCCGTGAAAAAACCCACTTCACTAAATGTGATCCACAACTTGCACGTGGACCATATTCTATCAATTCAATGTTACAAGGTGTGGCCTACCCTTTGTGTTTACTAGGTTATTGCGCTCTTGATTGCAACTGGTTTTGCAACTTCCACTACCTCCATCCCACAGCCGTCTTCTGGCACGTGGGATGTGGTTGCGCAAAGTGATCCTTGTCCATGATTTGACGATATGCATTGACACCTTGTTGGTGGCTAAGGTCGTGACATCTTTGGTCAATGTGTGGCAGCAGCCCTCCAAAGCCTCAGTGGCCTAGCACCTTGAAGCTTTAGTGCCCTTAGACCCGAGGAATCAATATGGTTGCATCACCCCTACCTTCTCGGAGTCCCCAAGGTGGGGAGGAGTCAACATGGCTACATAACCCCTGCCTTCTCGGGGTCCCCACAGTGGGTAGGAATCAACATGGCTATATAATCGCTACCTTCTCGGGGTCCCCATGGTGGGGAGAGATCAATATGACAACCCAAACCCTGCCTTCCGGGGTCCCAATGGTGGGGAGAAATCAATATGGCTACATAACCCACGCAATTGATATGGATTACGGCGGGCAAAAACTGGCCTCACACAATGCAACGCGCGCTAACGCTCCCTCCGAAGTCCCGTTGTTTTGGGAAGCAACCAAAGAGGCTAGATGACCCGTGCCTTCCCGGGCTCCTAACACCGCGGTGGACGCAAAGTGGCTACATGACCCCTACTTCCTCAAGGTCCCCACAGGGGGTAGGAGCCAAAGTGGCTACATAACCCGTGCCTTCTCGGGGTCCATACATGGGGCAAGAATCAAAGTGCCTACATAGCCCCTACCCTCTCGGGATGCTTGGAGCGGGGAGGAATCAAAATCCTCGCTACCTTTAAGGGGCACCCACGGGGTGGAGAAATCAAACTACCTACATTCGTCATTGCTTTCTTGGATTCACAACTTTGTGAGGGGAATGAAAGTGGCAACACAACACGCGGCCCTTTTCAGGGGCCCCAAGGCATGGAGAAATCAAGCTGCCATCATGTCCCTTGCCATGCTTGGTACCAACATAGTACCCGCACAACCTGTGCCTTCTTAACTCCTAGAATGGGGAGCAGTAAATTGCCTACAGAACCCCTGCCATCTCGAACTCCTACCACGGAGGAGAAATTAATATGGCTACAAACCCCTTGCCTTTGTGGTCCCCCACATGGGATACGAACCCTTTCTAGGCCACCCTATTGAAAGGCACGTCATAGTAGCATCATTTATATTGTTTGGACCTCTGTGGAAAGCTCCTTTATTGTAAATTGCAAAAACACAAACAAGGCCAATATAATGCCGCGGCAAATAACAGAATGCCCGACCTCTACAGATTGCCCAGTGAATGCTGAGGTCAAATGGGACAAAGAGGGCACGGCCACTGCAAGACAATTTAGCACCAGAGACGTGACCGGGCGTTTCCTATCCATGAGGTTCCCGCTACAGGTGGAGGGGGTCTTTCGTGTGTAGGCAAGGCGGAGGGGGGTGTATGAGGTGAGGTCACTACCTTTTGGCTTCGTGCTCTACCCCCCCCATACATCACAAGGTCAAAAGCCATTTCACAGCAGCTGTGGAGGTTCCCCGCTGTCATGCCCTCCTTGAAAAAACCCACTGCCCTAAATGTGAGGCACCACTTGCACGTGGACCATATTCTGTCAATTCAATGTTACAAGGAGTGGCCCACCCCTTGTGTTTACTGGGTTATTGCGCTCTTGATTGCAACTGGTTTTGGAACTTCCACTTCCTCCATCCCACAACCGTCTTGTGGCACATGGGATGTGGTTGCGTAAAGTGATCGTTGTCCATGAATTGACGATATGCATTGACACCTTGTTGGTGGCTAAGCTTGTGACATCTTTGGTCAATGTGTGGTAGCAGCCCTCCAAGGCCTAAGTGGCCTAGCACCTTGAAGCTTTAGTGCCCTTGCAACCGAGGAGTCAATATGGTTGCATCACCCCTGCCTTCTCAGAGTCCCCAAGGTGGGGAGGGGTCAACATGGCTATATAATCGCTACCTTCTCGGGGTCCCCATGGTGGGGAGAGATCAATATGACAACCCAAACCCTGCCTTCCGGGGTCCCGATGGTGGGGAGAAATCAATATGGCTACATAACCCACGCAATTGATATGGATTACGGCGGGCCAAAATAGGCCTCAAACAATGCAAGGCGCGCTAACGCTCCCTCCGAAGTCTGTTTGTTTTGGGAAGCAACCAAAGAGGCTAGATGACCCGTGCCTACCCGGGCTCCTAACACCGCAGTGGAAGCAAAGTGGCTACATGACCCCTACCTCCTCAAGGTCCCCACGAGGGGTAGGAGCCAAAGTGGGCTACATAACCCGTGCCTTCTCGGGGTCCATACATGGGGCAAGAATCAAAGTGCCTACATAGCCCCTACCCGCTCGGGATGCTTGGAACGGGGAGGAATCAAAATCATCGCTACCTTTAAGGGGCACCCACAAGGTGGAGAAATCAAATTGGCTACATTTGTCATTGCTTTCTTGGATTCACGGCGTTGTTAGGGGAATGAAAGTGGCAACACAACACACGCCCCTTTTCAGGGGCCCAAAGGCATGGAGAAATCAAGCTACCATGGTGTCCCTTGCCATGCTTGGTCCCAACATAGTAGGCGCACAACCTGTGCCTTCTTAACCCCCACAATGGGGAGCAGTAAATTGCCTACAGAACCCCTGCCTTCTTGAACTCCTACCACGGAGGAGAAATTAAGATGGCTACAAACCCTTTGCCTTTGTGGTCCCCCACAGGGGATACGAACCCTTTCTAGGCCACCCTATTGAAAGGCACGTCATAGTAGCATCATTTATATTGTTTGGACCTCAGTAGAAAGCTCCCTTATTGTAAATTGCAAAAACACAAACAAGGCCAATATTGCCGCGGCAAATAACACAATGCCCGACCTCTACAGATTGCCGTGTGAATGCTGAGGTCAAATGGGACAAAGGGGGGCACAGCTACTGCAAGACAATTCAGCACCAGCGACGTGACCGGGGATTTCCTATCCATGAGGTTACCGCTATAGGTGGAGGAGGTCTTTCGTGTGTAGGGAAGGCGGAGGGGGGTGTACGAGGTGAGGTCACTACCTTTTGGCTTCGAGCTCTGCCCCCCCACAAATCACAAGCTCAAAAGCCATTTAACAGTAGCTTTGGAGGTAGCCCTCTGTCATGCCCTCCGTGAAAAAACCCACTTCACTAAATGTGATCCACAAGTTGCACGTGGACCATATTCTATCAATTCAATGTTACAAGGTGTGGCCTACCCTTTGTGTTTACTGGGTTATTGCGCTCTTGATTGCAACTGGTTTTGCAACTTCCACTACCTCCATCCCACAGCCGTCTTCTGGCACGTGGGATGTGGTTGCGCAAAGTGATCCTTGTCCATGATTTGACGATATGCATTGACACCTTGTTGGTGGCTAAGGTCGTGACATCTTTGGTCAATGTGTGGCAGCAGCCCTCCAAAGCCTCAGTGGCCTAGCACCTTGAAGCTTTAGTGCCCTTAGACCCGAGGAATCAATATGGTTGCATCACCCCTACCTTCTCGGAGTCCCCAAGGTGGGGAGGAGTCAACATGGCTACATAACCCCTGCCTTCTCGGGGTCCCCACAGTGGGTAGGAAACAACATGGCTATATAATCGCTACCTTCTCGGGGTCCCCATGGTGGGGAGAGATCAATATGACAACCCAAACCCTGCCTTCCGGGGTCCCAATGGTGGGGAGAAATCAATATGGCTACATAACCCACGCAATTGATATGGATTACGGCGGGCAAAAACTGGCCTCACACAGTGCAACACGCGCTAACGCTCCCTCCGAAGTCCCGTTGTTTTGGGAAGCAACCAAAGAGGCTAGATGACCCGTGCCTTCCCGGGCTCCTAACACCGCGGTGGACGCAAAGTGGCTACATGACCCCTACTTCCTCAAGGTCCCCACAGGGGGTAGGAGCCAAAGTGGCTACATAACCCGTGCCTTCTCGGGGTCCATACATGGGGCAAGAATCAAAGTGCCTACATAGCCCCTACCCGCTCGGGATGCTTGGAGCGGGGAGGAATCAAAATCCTCGCTACCTTTAAGGGGCACACACGGGGTGGAGAAATCAAATCGGCTACATTCGTCATTGCTTTCTTGGATTCACAACGTTGTTCGGGGCATGCAATAGGCAACAAAACACGCGGCCCTTTTCAGGGGCCCCAAGGCATGGAGAAATCAAGCTGCCATCATGTTCCTTGCCATGCTTGGTACCAACATAGTAGGCGCACAACCTCTGCCTTCTTAACCCCCACAATGGGGAGCATTAAATTGCCTACAGAACCTGTGCCTTCTTGAACTCCTAACACGGAGGAGAAATTAAGATGGCTACAAAGCCCTTGCCTTTGTGGTCCCCCACATAGGATACCAACCCTTTCCAGGCGTCCCTATTGAGAGGCACGTCATCGTATCATCATTTATATTGTTTGGACCTCGGTCGAAAGATCCTTTATTGTAAATTCCAAACCAGAAACAGGGCCAATATAATGCCGCGGCAAATAACACAATGCCCACCCTCTACAGATTGCCCAGTGAATGCTGAGGTCAAATGGGACAAAGAGGGCGCGGCTACTGCAAGACAATTCAGCACCACAGACGTGACCGGGCGTTTCCTATCCATGAGGTCCCCGCTAGAGGTGGAGGGGGTCTTTCGTGTGTAGGGAAGGCGGAGGGGGGTGTATGAGGTGAGGTCACTACCTTTTGGCTTCGAGCTCTGCTTTCCCATAAATCACAAGCTCAAAAGCCATTTAACAGCCGCTGTGGAGGTAGCCCTCTGTCATACCCTCCTTGACAAAACCCACTTCACTAAATGTAAGCCACCACTTGCACGTGGACCATATTGTCTCAATTCAATGTTACAAGGAGTGGCCTACCCCTTGTGTTTACTAGGTTATTGCGCTCTTGATTGCAGTTGGTTTTGGAACTTCCACTACCACTATCCCACAATCGTCTCGTGGCACGTGGGATGTGGTTGCGTAAAGTGATCGTTGTCCATGATTTGACTATCCGCATTGACACCTTGTTGGTGGCTAAGGTCGTGACATCTTTGGTCAATGTGTGGCAGCAACCCTCCCAAGCCTAAGTGGCCTAGCACCTTGAGATTTTATTGCCCTTACAACCGAGGAATCAATATAGTTGCATCACCCCTACCTTCTGGGAGTCCCCAAGCTGGGAAAGAGTCAACATGGCTACATGACCTCTGCCTTCACGGGGTCCCCACAGTGGGGAGGAATCCACATGGCTTTATAATCGCTACCTTCTCGGGGTCCGCATGGTGGGGAGAGATCAATACAACCACTCAAACCTTGCCTTCCGGGGTCCCGATGGTGGGGACAAATCAATATGGTTACATAACCCACGCAATTGATATGGATTACGGCGGGCAAAAACTGGCCTCAAACGATGCAAGGCGTGCTAACGCTCCCTCCGGTGTCTCGTTGTTTTGGGAAGCAACCAAAGAGGCTAGATGACCCCGGGCTCGTAACACCGCGGTGGAAGCAAAGTGGCTACATGACCCCTACCTCCTCAAGGTCCCCACAGGGGGTAGGAGCCAAAGTGGCTACATAACCCGTGCCTTCTCGGGGTCCATACATGCGCAAGAATCAAAGTGCCTACATAGCCCCTACCCTCTACGGAGGAATCAACATCATCGCTACCTTAAGGGGCAGCCACAGGATGGAGAAATCAAATGGACTACGTTCGTTATTGCTTTCTTGGATTCGCAACATTGTTTTAGGAATGTAAGTGGCAACACAACACGCGCATTTGCGGAGGGGCGGGACATTAGGAAATTAGGCTGCCATCATGTCCCTTGCCATGCTAGGTCCCAACACATTGGCGCACAACCTATGCCTTGTTGGCGCCACAGAATGGGGAGCAATAAATTGCCTACAAAACCAATGCCTTCTCCAACTCCTATCACGGAGGAGAAATTAAGATGGCTACAAAGCCCTTGCCCTTGTGGTCCTCTACATGGGACACCAACCCTTTCTAGCCCACCCTACTGAAAGGCACCTCATAGTAGCATCACTTATATGGTTTGGACCTTGGTCGCAAATAGCACTCATTCCACCACTTCTAGGATTGCAATGCTCCACGACGGTGGGGGTGTAAGGGGCTGTTGGCGTTGTAGACGGACTCTATGCAGGATGCGAAGGTTGTGGGACTGGGTGATGGACTAGCCTGCAAAGGACTGTTGACCACACACCGACCGTTAGTTGTACCTTGCGAATCAGGGACCGAGCTTTGGGCATTGTTACGTCAAAGGCACTAGCATGAGGAGGAATGTGCACGGAAAGAGGAGGCGGGGCCTTGGACACCTCCCCCGTTGCCGGGGCCCCGGAGGTACTAACAACACTAGCAGCTGCTGGTGATGGGTGCACTGTGTCCTTATTGAAGAAAAGGAAAGGACAGATCATGACAACTAGATCGCGCAAAACCTTATGACTCCACCACCGTCCATCGCGCTTCATAGCAAATGGGTGCCATCACGCACCATGGGGCTGTCACACGGCTGCGCTCCTCCTCCGCCTCCTGCTACTGCTCGTTTTGTTTTGTGTGTGTGGAGTCCGGTTGTTGTTGGAGAGTGGAACCACATGAGGATTTTCGAGGCAATCGCATAGGATTTTACATAGCTTTTGGGTGCTCTCCTACCGTGTCCCGCACTACGCTCCTCCATGACCTTAATGCCGTCCCTACACAAGTCCACACCAGAGGAGTGTGGGGGCTAACCTGAGTAGTTGGTACGTGAACCGGTTGATAAAAGTGTAACGTTGATGGTCATGACGTGCATGCATGTGTTCGAAAAGCAGCATCACAATACATTTCATCTCTACTGCACTGCATTGCATTGCATTGCACTTCCATTTCGGATGCCTAGACGACATGCTAGCAATCATCTAAAAGCATCCTAGAAATGTCAACAACCATCTAGAGGCCTCCGGAAAATCGAATCCACCACATAGAAACTTCTAGTCAATGTTAGTGATGACCTGAAACACCACAAGAACAACAGGCAACAATAGCCTCCGGACAAAGCTAGCGTCCAGCCGAAGGCCTTGGGAAATGCAACCACTGAGATGCCTCTCGGGAGTGCCTGCGGCCATCTAGAAGCCTTGGCGGACATCAAGTACCTGGCCACACACAGCATCCCACAATTTTTCGATGATGCGGGTCGCTAGCTTATGGATACTAAGCCCCAACATGCCCATTGGTTTTTGCGACATATTTTGGTGAGTAACCATTGTTCACGGCTTGCATTTTTGCCCTGCTCATCAAAAACAGACGTGCAACATTCTCCCTAACAAGACAAGCCATATGTTTCATCTCGGCGATTCGCACCTGATGTATCTTTGGGAACAGTCACAGGTCACATGCGGATGATGTTCAATATACGTTATGCATGTGCTGAAACGTGGCAAAACAGGTTGCTACACTTGAAGGGTGATGGCAGTGGGAAAGGTGGGAGTTGAAAATAGCTTTGGCACGGCCACGGAGAGGCATCATGGCACCTCTTCGCCATGTTGAGGGCTCATGGACGGAGCACGCAACATGTATGTGATACAGGGTTTGGTTGTCTTTAGGGCACGTCCTTTTCAAAAAAAGGCAAAGAACGCTTGGCAGTGGGGTCAGAGCGAGCCCCTCCTCCTCGTCACGCCCTCAGGTGTCCGCACGAGGACATCTTGCAGGAAGTGGCCTCGGTGTTGGACTCCGACGCCACATCATTTTGCAGCGGTGATGCACTTCTGAGTTGGAATCTTGGAGTCACAAAAATTGAGTTCTTGCCAGGAGCGGTGTTCAGGTTTTCGCACGGGCCTAGAACCTAGCCATGCGGAGGGTGGGCAGCAGTTGGTGGCATAGCCGGCAAACCCTGCGCTCTTGTACAATGGGGCACGAGGTGCCACGTTGTGCTGCCCCGGCCAACAATGGGGCACAATGCAGGGACCGTGAAAAGGGCACTTCAACCTTAGGTCAACGAGCAATTGCGAGGATTCAAAGGGTTCGGACCTGCATAGGGCACCACATGTAGACCACGCCACTCAGTGACAATTTTCGGCTATGCTTCCCCTGGTTCTACGTATGGTTACAAACATGGGCACTACTCAAGGCACATTGAATATTTTGACAGTCCTTTTTGAGGCACCCAAGGCCCTGCGGTTTGGTGATTGTTTGCGGAACCCTTGGGGTGGTCGCCATACCATCCTAGACAATGACCACATGATGGAGCACAATGGCGAGACCCCAGGGTTGGAGCTAATGGTGGGACCGTTGAGCTTGCATTCCGTGGGTCAAGAGATTGTGGTTGGGTTTAGATTGTGGGACCGTTGTGACCGCAAACGCTTTCCTTTCAAGGCGTCTAGGTTGTTAATGGAGTTGATTTGCACATGGAGTCACAAATGTGAGAAGCGGTAGCCATGGTGGATGCGCTCTAGCAACGGGGACATTGGAGGCTACAAAAATCCTAGCATGCATGGCTATGGCATGGGCCCTAGTGCACCCATTTTCCTCGAACCCAAGTGGAGTGGAAGTGTTCCTTTATTGTAAATTGCAAGAACAGCAACAAAGGCGATACAATGCCGCAACCAAACAACGCAATGCCCACCCTCTACATATTGGCCATTGAATGCTCAAGTCAACTTGGAAACGAGAGGGCACGACTACTGCAAAACAATTAAGCACTAGACCTTGTTTCCGCTAGAGGTTGAGGGGGTCTTTCGTGTGTAGTGAAGGCGGGGGGGAGCGTAGGACGTGAGGTCGTTACCTCTTGGCTTGAAGCTCTGCTGCGGAGCGTTGGGGAGGTAGCCCACCATCATCCCCCCCTTGAAAAAAACCACATCACTCAACCTCAACCTCCACGTGGACCATATTACATCAATGCAATGTTACAAGGATCAGCCCACGCCTTGTGTGTATTGGGTTACTGCGATCTTCATTGCAACTAGTTTTAGAACTTCCAACGAAACCGATCCAACGGACGTCTTGTGCAACCAAATGGTTGCTTGAAGTGATCGTTGTCCATGATTTGACTATCCGCATTAACACCTTGTTGGTGGCTAAGGTTGTGACATCTTTGGTCAATGTGTGGCAAACCCTCCAAAACCTAAGCGGCCTAGCGCCTTGAGACTTTAGTGCCCTTACAACTGAGGAATCAATATGGTTGCATCACCCCCGCATTCTCGGAGTCCCCACAGTGGGGAGGAATCAACATGACTACATAACCCCTACCTTCTCGTGGTGGCCATGGTGGAAAGCGATCAATGCAACCACAGAACCCCTGCCTTCTCAGGGTCCCGGTGGTGGGGAGAAATCAATATGGCTACATAACCCGCGCAAAAGATATGGATTACGGCGGGCCAAAACTGGCCTCAAAAAATTCAAGGCGCACTAACGCTACCTCCGAAGTTCCGTTGTTTTGGGACGCAACCAAAAATGCTAGATGACCCGTGCCTTCCCGGGCTCCTAACACCGCGGTGGAAGCAAAGTGGCTACATGACCCCTACCTCCTCAAGGTCCCCACAAGGGGTAGGAGCCAAAGTGGCTACATAACCTGTGCCTTCGCGAGGTCCATACATGGGGCAAGAATCAAAGTGCCTACATAGCCCCTACCCGCTCGGGATGCTTGCAGCACGGAGGAATCAAAATCATCCCTATCTTTAAGGGGCACCCACAAGGTGGAGAAATTAAATCGCGCACATTCGTCATTGCTTTCTTGGATTCACAACGTTGTTCGGGGAATGAAAGTGGCAACACAACACGCGGCCCTTTTCAAGGACCCCAAGGCATGGAGAAATCAAGCTGCCATCATGTCCCTTGCCATGCTAGGTCCCAACATTGTAGCCGCACAACTTGTGCCTTCTTAACGCCACAGAATGGGGAGCAGCAAATTGCCTACAAAACCCGTGCCTTCTCAAACTCCTAACACGGATGAGAAGTTAACATGGCTACAAAACCCTTGCCCTTGTGGTCCCCCACATGGGACACCAACCCTTTCTACGGCACCCTGCTGAAAGGCACGTCATAGTAGCATCATTTATATTGTTTGGACCTCCGTCGAAAATAGCACGCATTCCACCAATTGTAGGATTCCAATGTTCCACGAACGGGGGGTGTAAGCGCCTGTTGGCTTGGGGGGCAGATCCCCCAAGGGGTCCCGTCTCGAAATCTTCGGGCTCGCAGGATTCCCACACCTCTACTTTGTCTAGAAATTCTGCTGAAGGGCAACCCGAGGAACCATGTGGCCCTCAACCTTCTCATGGGAGGGCTTATGTAGAGCTTGGGGACTGCAACACACGTGAGATTCCCGGCGAGCTACCCTATTCCCACAATTTGTCCAGCAGGTTACAACATGTACTTGCGGAAGTATGTTTTGAACACGCTACGGGCAACTAGATTCAACCAAGGTACTCTTAGTCACATGCTTCTGCAACACCCGCCTCCTAAGATTGTGATTTTGCGAATGTGATGGTTTTGGTGGCGATTATCGTTGTGCAGGGTTTTTCCACAGTTTCTAAAGTGTGTTTTGATCATTATGCCAAATTTTATGATGGTAGAGCAACATGTAGCACATACGTATCAGAGGTTTTAGGGGGCCAATTATGCTTGGCATTTGTTTTTCGGCCCGTGGATGTCCAACTATAGCAGCCGAAGAGAATGGTGAAGAGGAGCGTGGGCACAAGTCGAGCGAGCTTGGTGTATCGTTACAAGTGTTGGTTGGCGAAGGGGTATGAAGGGATTTTTGGGGTTGTGTCGGTTTTCAGAAATTTCCAAGGTGTGTTTCGATGATTTTGGCGGAATTTCAAGATGGTATAGCAACCTATAGGACCGAGGTATTAGAGGCTTTAGGAGTGTAATTATGCCCAGCATTCGTTCTTCTAGACACCAATCTCGACCGCTTGCAGCTGAAGCGGACCATGAAGAGGATCGTGGGCACAAGATGAGCGAATGTGGTATGTTGTGACGAGTTGTGGAGGTTGGTGAAAGGGTGTCACGCCCAGGCACCCATCGCGCCCGCGCGTCCATACGCGCCAGCACCCCCCTGTCGCAGTTGGAGGAACAGCGCAAAGAGAAGCTGTGAAAGGAATTCCAAGTGCTGGGAGAGCACATGGTGTGTGTTGTAGCTGATTTTCCTTGTGCTCTCAACGCCAATCAGACTAGACTCATAGGCTCATGTCCTCGACGTGCATGTGAGGGACCACTATGGGGCGCGGTGCCACATGGTCTATGGTGTCCACTGCACCCGACGCCGTTCACCACGAATACACCGGCCTCCGCCAAGACAGTACTATCCAAACTACGATGACAGCGGCAACAGGTCCTACGGCTGGGAGGGATTAACCTTGCATCAGCGCGTTGCGTAAAAATTACAACCTGTCGTAAACATTGCGATGTGTTGTCAAAATGGTTTGAAGGATACATCTACTACGGCGGCCCGTTGGGGCTCGCCCCCTCCTCGCACTTTACCATCAGGTTGGACATCGGTGGTGCTCAGTTATGACACTTTAAAAAAAACGGTGTATTTATGCAACGCGGTGTAAGGAAGAAGTCTCGCCGTCACACACATTTGCTGGACCAGACTAGACCCGGGGAGGGGGGGAGGGGGGGGGCTGCTCGAAGCTTGTTTCTTCACAGGGCTGCACGGAATACAGTCTTGGTTCAGTCGTGTGCATAGTGGTATTTGGCGCAGCGTACACTCGCCCTTGCCTGCTGCACACCAGCACGCATGTCTCCTCCGCCTGGGGCCTTGTGGACCACCCTGCTAATTCCAATGAGCTTCTTCTGCTTTTTGGAGAGCCTTCGGAAATTTCCAATGTGTGTTTTGATAATTTTGGCTAATTTTATGATGCTAGAGCCGATTGTGGGACATAGGTATCAAAAGCTTTAGGAACCGAATTATGCTTGGGATGCATTTTGCACAGCATCAATGTGCAATTTTGCCAGCTGAAGAGGATGGCAACGAGCATCATGGGCACATGATGAGTGGGTCTAGTGTGTGGTGACGGGTTGTGGAGAATGGTGAAGGGGTTTGAAGGCATTGTTTTTGGGTTGTGGACACTTTTCGGAAGTTTCCAAAGTGTGTTTTCATGATTTTGGCCGAATTTATGATGGTAGAGCGGCCTATAGGACCAATGGGAAGAGGCTTTGGGCGGCTTATTATGCTTGGCATGTGTTTTGCAGGGTCTTTGATAAGTGGAGAGGACTGTGAACCACATGGTGGGCACAATATGAGCGAATGTGATGTGTTGTGGCGAGTTCTGCGGGCTAGCGAAAGGGCGTGAAGGGACATTTTTGGGGTTGTGGAGAGTTTTCGCAGGTTTCCAAGGTTTGTTTGGATGATTTTGGCAAATTGGATGCTGGTAGAGCAATCTGTGGGGCCAATTATGCTTGGCATGTGTTTGGCAGGGTCTTTGACACTTGAAGAGGATCATGAACAACATGGTGGGCAAAATATGAGCGAATGTGGTATATTGTGGCGAGTTTTGGAGGCTGGTGAAGGGGGTGTGAAGGCATTTTTTTTGGGGGTTGTGGAGAGTTTTCGGAAGTTTCCGAAATGTGTTTTGGTGAATTTGGCAAGTTTTATGATGGTAGAGCAGCTGCGGGACATAGGTAGAAGAGAGTTTAGGAGGCTAGTTATGCTTGGAGTTTATTTTGCAGGGCATCTTACAAGTAAAGAGGATCGTAAAGAAGATGGTGGGCAGATGAGGAGCGAACGTGGTGTGTTGTGAGAAGTTGTGAAGGCCCTTGAAATGGTGTTCAGGGCATGCCTTCCACCGCCCGTTGCACAAGGGCGTGCAACATCCAATCAGTCCGCGTTGGCAACCGAGTTTGATGGGGAAGACAATGAGCACACGGTTTACACACTGGAGCGAGGTGAGGTATGCCTCAAACTGCATTCAGAAGATCAAGCAAAAGCCAATGCAAAAAAAAAGGCGAAAAAAGCACCAAAAAAAACAATAACTCGAAAAAAAAGAAAGAAAAAAGGAGATCAAGCAACAGCCAAAGCTGCTCCAAAATGCGGATCACTGTTGTCTAGAACCAAGGGGCTAGGTTGCTTCTAGTCCAAGGCGTAGGCACCAGTGCCTCCCCCTATAACACTTGTTGATGCCCGCCAAAACGTGGCTCCCAGCAACTCTTGCAACCGCTAGTAGCCTCTTTTTCAACCACCCGTAATGCCTTATGGACCCGCCGGGCCCGCTGTGGGGGGCATGCTCTGCCTCCGCATCCGCACGGCCATCGTATCCAGTGGGGCACAGTGTTTGGAGGCCCAGGACGCTGTTTCTTGCGAAGAAGGGAAGGGGGGGCTGGCGCATCGGGAATACCCAAGACTTAGTGCTTTTTTTTTTTTGGAAAGGGGGCGGTTTGCGAACCCGGCGCCAGCTCCATTGGCTGATCCCGCCCCCTGAGTGAGGGCACACTAGAGAGGGCCAAGCGCGCCACACAATGCGCCTCCGCATGAACCAGCCCCTGAAAGCTCCGGTGTGCAGTGGCTGTGGACCCAGGCTCTGTCTGCCGGAGGGTCCGCCGATCGGCCACATCTACGGACCTGAAACTGGGGCTCGTCGTGTGACCACGTGCACACCCGTGACGTGGGGGGGGGGGGGGGGGGGCAGGGACTTGCTTGAGCGGGGGGGGGAGGGGGGGGGGGGGGGAGGGGGAGGGGGTCCAGGGGGAGCCCCCCCCCGTCGGAACGTACCTAGTCCACAGGGAACAGAAAATTTATTGGGCAACGAACCACTCAGCACATGGAAATGTCATCTTGTTGGTAGCAAACAAAGCCAATTCATCATTGCAGGTCAATTCAGGGTTCCCTCATCTAATTAAGACACAACAAATACAACAAAGCGGGACATTCACCATCTCATGCCAACTCACAGTGATCATGGTCAATCAGAATTAGACTCCCCTGAAATAGAGCCTCCATCTGTAGTGGAAGTGGAGCTGGAACCTGATGATGATGAGGAATCTGAGTCACTGCCTAAATGGGAGACATCAGACAAGTGTTGCCATTGGCACACTCAAAAACAGTGTGGCACATGCGTTTTGTGCCTCATGGTATGGTTCTTGTCTCTTCCGGCCAGTGATCCTATCTTTAAACCTAAAATAAAGCAGCGTGTCAATTACGTCTTTGCGTTTTGCTCTTGGCGACGGTTGGACTGGGGAGCAGAAATACACTGACAACGAGCGTTGGGTCATGGTAATCTGCAAGACAAGGAACGCAGAGTACACATAAAATGATAAGTAAACAGTCTGTGGCGTGCGCCGAAGGCGCCGAGAAATTTTTTCCCCCGTCACCAAAAAAAGTTCCCAAAACCCAGGTTTTCAGCTGCACTTGAGCTGAGGGGGGAGGGGGGGAGGGGGTCCAGGGGGGGGGAGGGGGGTCCAGGGGGGAGGGGTCCCCCCCCCCCCGTCGGAATGAAAATTAAAGCAAGTCCCTGGGGGGGGGGGGTTCTTCGTGTGGGAACCTTCATGTTTCGCATTGGCTGCCTACGCCCTTGAGCACAATTTCTGGCATCCATCAGAAGGTGCTGTTGGGCTGTTGGGCTGTTGTCGGCAGCAGGTCTGTTTGTCTGTCCGGTCTGTTTCCCTTTCTGAGGCAGCAGGTCTGTTTGTCTGTCCGGTCTGTTTCCCTTTCTGAGGCAGCAGGTCTGTTTGTCTGTCCGGTCTGTTTCACTTTCTGAGGCCG